>JAJOZX010009715.1:15000-120000 GCA_023014485.1 Bathynomus jamesi | reverse complement strand
ACATTTCAAGGAAAGATACGTGAGGCTGTTATAAAAGTTCAGTATGATATGCTGCAAAATGTATGGAGGGAAACTGAATGCCGCTTTGATGTCTGCAGAGCCACAAAAGGAGCTCATATTGAACTTCAATATCTTGTAAATAAAACTTTTTGGGTTCTTCTTTATTAGTATATATTGCTTTGGAGCTTTTCCGAATTTGAACTGTTTCCGATATTTTTTAAAATAAGGTATTTAATGTAGACTTCTACGCTGATTTAAAAAATGTAAGTTCTTTTTGGAAGAAATGCGCAGTTCAAAAGTTATGTTTGTTATTGTAATTTGTATTAGGTCAAAACCTATAACAATACAACTGAAAACTAATACAAGAGTTATTGTACTCTTTAGTAATATTGGCTTATGCCCTAAGTATTTGTGTGAATAGATTTCGACCGTTTTTTTTGTCGCCACATGAATTCGCACAAGTAGGTATCAATCATTTGCCGGTGAGTCCCTGACTGTCTCTTATTCCTTCGTTTGGCCTTATTCCACATAAGGTTCGGTTAAGTTATGTTATGTTAGGTTAGGTTACTTACCTCTCTTAAGTAGTTGTTGAAGTCTACAACTGTGTTGTGGCCAATGTGCAAAAGATTTTTCTACAGTAACTATAGGTAAACGAGTACACCATGTAACTTTTAAAATAGTAACTATACGTAAACTAGAACACCATGTAACTTTTAAAATAATAATTTCTCCAAGAAAGACTTACATTTTTAAATCAGCGTAAAAATCTACATTAAATAGCTTATTTAAAAAAAAATACGAATCAGTCCAAATTTCGGAAAAGTCCCCTTGCCTTTCGCTGTAGCTTTGTTAGTTTTTTCATAATAAATTTTTAAAATCGGGAAGATCATTTGTAATCACCCGGTATATATAAAGTACGACCTGAATATAACTTAACAGTAAATATTAAATGTTTCGAATTCGCACCTGTTTGACACTGAAAATAATCGTAGCAAGTGTAATTTACCTTCTCCTGACGCAAAAGGGGACGCAAACTACACTAGGTCAAAGTTGGGGAACGTGAACTACACTAGGATCTTTAGCAGACATTTTTTAAATTAATCCATCAAATAAAACGTTAAAACTAACGAAAATATACGAATATATATATATATATATATATATATATATATATATATATACATACAGGGTGTCCCAGAATTAACTATCTATTTCAATGAAATCGGACAAATTTTTTAAAAACACACTTTTATTTATGTTTATCATGTTTAATATGTGTTAAAAATGTATAAATTTCTAAATTTTTTTCATAATTTTATTTTCATAATTTTTTCATTATCTGGTCCAATGAAAGACCGTCTGAAGTCATAGAATGGCAAAGAGACTCTCCAAAAGTTAACGTGTGGCTTGGAATGACCAAATCCAAAATTTATGGTGCTCCATCTTGTTGAAACACAACATTATCAAGAATGCCATCATCAAGATGCTGTGGTTCGAGAAACTGCTGAAGCATATCAAGGTAGACGGTACCTGTTACAGTTGCTCCGCAAAGAAGAATGGGCCATAAATTTTGGATTTGGTCATTCCAAACCACACGTTAACTTTTGGAGAGTCTCTTTGCCATTCTATGACTTCAGACGGTCTTTCATTGGACCAGATAATGAAAAAATTATGAAAATAAAATTATGAAAAAATTTAGAAATTTATACATTTTTAACACATATTAAACATGATAAACATAAATAAAAGTGTGTTTTTAAATTTTTTTCCGATTTCATTGAAATAGTTAGTTCATTCTGGGACACCCTGTATATACACACACTGACGATTGGTTAGGTTAAGTCGTAATATTTTCGTTAGTTTTAACGTTTATTTGATTAGGTATACGCGGACAGAGTTGGGGAACGCAAACTATACTAGGATAATGAGATCACCTGAAGATCAGGGCCCCCATCCTTCGTTAGTTAGCCTTATAAGGCTAACTAAAGAAGGCTGGGGGCCCTGATCTTCAGGTGATCCGGATAATGTGGGGGAACGTAAACTACACTAGGATAGGGTTGCCAGACGTCCAGTATTTTACAGGACAGTCCCGCATTTGATCTAAAAATCCCGCGTTCTAAATGTCCCGCAAAAAATATTTTTTAAGCAAATTTTTTAGGGATGAATTGATTTAGAATTTCAATATTATGTATAATAATTTCAATTTATTCACGATGTTTAATTGTTAAATATTAATGTAATAAAATTTTTCTAATTTTGTTTGTTGTAACCGTTGAAGAAATCTAGTTTCAATTTGAAAAAAAATTTGGTCTTAAAAAAACCTCGGAAAAATTTTTGTCCCGCGTGGGCATTTGAAAAATCTGGCAACCCTACACTAGGATAATGTAGGGGAACGTAAACTACACTAGGCACCACAGGGGGACGTAAACTACACTTGCTCCAAATAATCTCTTATTGTATAAAGTTTTTGGTTAATTTTATCCCCACAGTAATTTTCAAAATTTCAGATTTTTAGAGTCTTCTCGAGAAAAAATGAATGATATTTCGAATTTTGTTCGAAGTGAAAAGATTTCACAAACGGAATATTTCTTTATCTAAAAGAAATTAAAGGATATGATGACTTTTTTATATTATACTGTATAATATTCAGTTTAATCTTTTCCTAAAACTAAATACAGAACATACACAGTTGTGTAAAAGTTTAAGCTGGCTTTTACAATAAAATCTGAGAGTCTGTATTTAATATGTAACAATCGACTGTATATTCAGAATTTAGATATTTCAAATTAAATGTGAAGCGTTTAAATTATTTGGTCAATAAAACTATAGAAAAGAACGCAGCCAAGAAAATCTTGAGATTCACAAATCTTGGCACAATGTGAAGCTCAAGATTTTCATGGCTACGTTCTTTTCTATAGTTTTATTGCGGTGCTGGGGCCTTCGGGCCCAGTAATTATAACGCTCAGTATATGTATTCTTTTCTATAGTTTTATTGACCAAATAATTGAACCGACAGTAATTGGGGGACCGCCAGTCCCCCAATTACTGTCCATTATTAACCAATCTAACCTGACCAAATCCAGAATCATTCCCTCACTTTTTTTTCGTCTAATCCTATATACTATTGAGCTAAAATATGTCTGTGTGTCTGTCCGCTTTCTTCGGAACCGTGCACAGACTAAACGGCACATCGGAAAATTCTGCAACCACCACCAACTGATAGCCCATGAGCTGCCGATGTGCTCTGTCAAGTTTCCTGGTCCTAGGTCACTCCGCTGCCGAGCACGAGCTATTTAATATCTATTAGAAGTGAATGTAGGTACTTCAAATACGAAAATGACGAGAGCAAAAATACATAATTAACAGTTTGGTAGTCCCGATAATAGTTTGGTAGTTCCGATAATACAGAAGTACCAATATACATATACATATATACAATATACATATACATATACAGCTAGCTGTGACATATACCGCTACATATACTGGGACATATACTGCTACCTGCCCGGAGGGCGATAGCGAGCTACCGCTTGTACTATCCTATTTTTAAAAACTAACCAACCAACCAGTAGTATGACTGCAAAATGTTAGAGTGCAGTGCAATGATGCAATGTTGCAATGAGGGCCAGTACCAACCCCCTCCCCCTTGTTGCAAGACCCCTCACAGTGCCAACCCCAGGGTACCAAAAGAAAGGGGAGGGGAACTCCCCCAGCAAGCTGGGGAGTCCACCTAACCTCTTTGGGGGAGAAGTTGAGACGGCCTCAGCCCCAAAGGGGTATACCTAAGAGAGAAAGGAGGAGAGAGGAGTGCTCGCTTGGCTCTTGCCAAGCACATACTGAAAGTTCATCCCAGCGCTTGCTGTTGTATAAGGTCCTAATCGCCAGTTGGCGTAGAAGTCAGTGCCTACAGGCATTATCAGCCAGTTTGGACAGTCAAGAAACGCACACAAACGCACGTACACCCCCGACTATACGCCCATAAACCCCCCTATTATTACACACACAACTATATGCATGATTATATGCACCGGGTTCGAGACCCGTTGACGCGCAGCAATTCTTCCACACAAATGGATGCTGGATAAATGGGAACCCTGGGTATCCTAGTGGTTAAGACGCTGGGCTGCTGAATTCCCCGTTAAGCTGTAGGTCTAAGGTGGAGTGTGAAGCTTGATCTTTGTCAGAATGAACAATTCAGGCGGAAGCTATCGAACGGTTAACCAAAGGAAAGCCTATATATGTACAGTTCAGGAAAAAGGTTCATCTAAAAAATTCTGGAAACTATAAAAAATTATTAATTAGTACAAGAGGCGTACACAAACGATCCAAAATTTATAATTAGCAATCAAGTCAAACTGCATTAATTTACATTAATTCCATTTATTACATAGCTCCAACAAATCTAGGATTTTATCGCACATTTATGCCTGACTTATGAATATACAAGGGGCGGAACAAGACGGTTTACCGAGAATAACGGAAGCACCTTGTGAAAAATAATATTTATCATTTACTACAGAAGTTACTAATTAGTACAAGAGATAAAAATTTAGTGGCTAACTGTAATTCACATGGAATATATATGATCATAAAATTTAAAAAAAATAATAGCATAAGAAATACGAAAGAGGAATATATTATATATATATATATATATACAATTATATTAAATAACGTTCTGAAAATTGCGGAATGGAAAGCTGTATTATTCTCGTCATGCGTGAATTAATAAGGTGATGTTAATGTATGTATATATACGCCCATTAAAGATTTATCCTTTAAAAATAAAATTTGAAAAACATGTCTACCAGCGAAGTTTTAGTGGCGCCAGTTTGGCGGAACCGAGAGATAACATTGGACTTAAAATCTCTATATAAACTTCTCTTCGATGGAATCTTATTTCTAGAATTCTCTCGACGTCATGAACTTTATAATGCGTATCCCCTCCCCACCCATCTCTTTTAATTGTTTCAAAATTATTTTCCAGTTTCAAACGATTGTTTTTCAGAGGAACTAGCCACAGATATCTAGAGACGGGTGTAAATCCCTTCATATATATATATATATATATATATATATATATATATATATATATATGTCAAAGCTGAGGCAATAAAAATGGATATTTAGCACACGCGATCTCTGGACATCATAAAGTTTAAACTCAGACATTTATCGTAAAGCTGCCCTCCCGTCACGGCCATTTAATTTTTTTCAAAATTATTTTCCACTTTTAACACGTCTCTTTCTCTCACTTTAAACCTACGAGAATTGTCCCCGAAATCATCAGTTTTATTTCCGATCGTCACTAACATCTTTCATACTCCCTTTTCTGATTACCGCGACAGTGTTAGAGGTAAGGCCATAAACCGAAGTATATAGTACAGCCGATCTCGGTGTCACGGCCAGTTAATTTTTCAAATTTATTTTCCACCCCATCTCTCTCCAATCTCTCTCTCTCTCTCTCCATCTCTCTCTCTCTCTCTATCCCTCTCTCTCTATCTCTCCACGGTTCTGGAAGATATCTATGGAACTGTGAAGATATATTTGACACGCCCCAGATTTCAAGTGACATCCAATTACAACCAAGTGGGCGGGGCCCCATGACCTCTGGTTGGTGGATCGCAGCACTTACACGTTAAACTCCACCCAAATTTCTCCGACGACCAATAGGAAACTCGTGATTCGGATATTGCGGTGTTTACAATTAGGTCCCGTCTATAAAAGGGAGCATTTTCATCTGGAATCCTCATCAGTTGCATTATCAAAGAGTGCTACAGAAATATCTCGTCATGAGTCATTCACAGCAGCTTTACATCTCCCCGCAATTGTTTGATGATGAAGATTTCTACGCAGCGGCTGCACTCCACCTTTTCGAGGCGACTGACCAGAATGAACTTCTCTCCACACAATGCATTGCAGAAATTTGCGATGGAATGCAAGAGCCAACGGATACATCATTTGAAATGTGAGTAATTACGTAATAATTTAATTTGTGATTCGGGCTATATACTTCGGTTCATTCAGTGCCAGTGTTAGCTAATTTAGAAAAAGCCATAATAAATGCGTTTTGAAAAACTAGTTTGTGATTTATTCTCGGGCTATATACATCGTATCATTCAGTACAAGTGTTATAATTTATAAAAAGCCGTAATAATACGAAGTGAAAGGATATCTGCCCAGAAGTCGAGGCCGGTCTCTATTCATATATATATATATATATATATATATATATATATATATATAATATATATATATATATATAATATATATATGTGTGTATATATATATGTTATATATATATATATATATATTATATATATATATATACACCTCTGTGTGTATTTTGGTGAAAAACACTAGATTCTTAATTATTGTCCATTCTGTGTCGCCTTCGCGATTATTTCGGCATATATATATATATATATATATATATATATATATATATGTGTGTGTGTGTGTGTGTGTGTGTACACACGGTGTGGTTGTAATAATACATTTCTACTATTTCTACTCCTCACATTTTATCGTAAATGTTTCATTAGCGGGTATCCTTAATTATAGCTTAGTTTGCATTAGTACTGAGCTAGGATTTCTGAATACAAATCGATTTATGAAAAAATGAACTTTAATTAAAAAAGATTCAGTATGAACTAATCATGATAATTTCTCCTTAAAGGACCGATGCGAAACTTGATCGTGTTATAGCAACTTTTCGCGACAGTTTTGATGGAAGGCGAATAAATGATTTGGAGGCTTTACCGCACAGCCAACCCAGGGACCTGAATACCGAGATCGAGGTATTGGCTCACATTAGGTCCAACGAATGCCAGGTCGTCGAGGAACTAATGTAAGTGTTTTTGTGGTTAAGAACAAAACACATTGTATGTTCATTTAATTTATTAAATGGTAGAAAGCATGTTTTAGTACAATTCGGCTTACAGAACTAGCGTCCATTAAATAAGACTAACATTAATGGAGACATTTTACAGTTATAATTATGTATATACACACGTATAGCTTTACACAATGTAGTTGCAATTATATGTATACACGTAAAACTTTACACAATACACGAGTGCGCACAAATGGGTACCTCTTTTTTTATCTGTCTGCATACCAATTCATCATTCATCTCAGTGTCGCAGAAATCGAATAATTTTAAAAAATTTACCGAAGTGACATGTGCAGGAGAACTGAAAGACAGTACATGCCACAAGTATTACTAAAATATCTTTGGACGCGGTAAGGATTCCAGACAATTTCAGGGACATGTAGCTGTTCGATAAATTGTACGACAACAGGGGTCACTGCAGGGCTGAGTGCCGAGTGAATCAAAATAGTACATTCTTTCCCTATTTTTAAAATAGATTGAAAATCAATGATTCCCCTCACTACCAATAACATCTGTGTTCACGATAAGACTATACCAATCTCTCGTGGTTGGCAATTTCAATGTTTCATTCTTTGCAAACACCGATAAATTTGGAGCGTGTGATTCGGTCACTTTTCATTACTCTCCGGAGTGTATTTGCGTCCATTTGAAAAGTCTGTGACAACGTTCCTTAAACGGTCAACTTCTATTACAGCTTGTAGTTCGAGGTACCCGATTAGACTAATAGGCGCGTCTATAGGGTTGGCGAATTCCAATCTGACTGAGATGTTCCCACTTTCTTGTGGACTTAAGTGCGTATTTACAACAGCAGATAGGTGAGGGGTAATATCAAACGAGTAAAGGTTAAATTCTTCGAAAATTCTTTCTGCGTTACGCCAAACCCAAGCTTGTCACAGCCACAGGCAATATGGGCCAGATTACTATAAGCTCTCGCGCAGAGCGGGAACACAGTCTGATTAGTAGTCCGTAACCATAGTCCCCCCAATGCAACGCCACTTACGTATTGAGTTATATTTTTAAGGCCGAAATTCTCGACTCTAAAGGCGCTCTTTTTATATTTTCCATTCATCGATGCGTGAGCCTGCATTCCAATTAATATCCTTTTAGGTAGAACTCCCATGGCCACGTTTTCTAGCTGTTTCGAGGCCAACCTGGCGGGCATCTGTACTCTGTTAATTGGGTGTTTTAGGGTGTTTTACTCTTGCGTGTACTAATTTTTTTTTCAATTTCTACATATTTCGGGGAACTTAATTTCACTCGCCGTACACGTAGATATGTTTCCATGATGTGAATCACAACGGGTTTTGCGCTCTCTTCTTGATCAGGTTCCAGATTTATGCAGATCTCAGGACTCGTGCAGTTGAGTTTTAGTCTGTATGAAGACGTACAAAACATTCGTATATCTTTTTTTTAGAATTTTTAAATTTATCGTTTATACTACTTCCAACTTTAGTCTGCCCTCGGCAGTTAAAAAGGTGTCCTTCGCTTCTTCTGAAAAGTTGGACATTTTCAAGATAAGCTCGTAGGTGATAATAACCCGTTCCTGGAGAGATGTTAACTTGATTTAAATACACCTCACAATGGCTGAATATGGTGTGCAGAAAGTTGGTTTCAGGGTATGCAGAGTAACTATCATCGCACTCCGTTCCATCTGAATGGGCTATACGCAGTTTAGCGTATATGTGCATGCAGCTTGGATCAAAAAAAGTATGGGCCTGAGCTGGGTATCACGATTCTATAGAGGCAATCGGAGAACTAATTGTGTTTTATGGTTAATTGTAATAAAGGCACTATGCTCAATAGAAACCTGCGTAGGGGTCATATCAAAGAGGGACAGTTCCGATTTACTACATTGTGAGCTACACGGATGGATGAAGCGCACCATGACGAGTCAGAAATAGTGCCACCTCTCTCTGCAAGTAGTAATCAACCTATGATTCGTGAAAGCAGTGTCCTCAGCTTATATCAGTTAAAAAAATGATCAGCCATAGGCTTCATTCGCTTAGAACACTTCTTTTTGATGTCCTTTTACGTTTAGCGCCACGTGTTGGTAACACCTTCTTCCTGACAGCCCTCTTATTCTTCTTTCCGCCACCACGCATTTTTCTCTTTGCATCTTTGATGATTTCGTCCCGTGTACGTTTTAAATGTTTTTTTAGAGCTTCTTTAGGTTTAGTTCCACCCATTATGTCTTCTACCGCGTTAAAACCTGATTGTAACGCCTTCCTCCCGAGGTATCTTGCCCCCAATCTTCAACAGTGGGACAGCGGTGCGTAGTGTGGTTGAAAAAATGGACCCAAGCCCACTCCCACGCTGATATCTCACCCCTCGATAGACTGTGAAAGGCCTTCGGGTCATTATAACTGAAAGCGATGAAAGTGTAGCTTCACTGTTAAGCTTCCATCATCGAATGGGAAATTTGTTCCCTCAATCGTTCTTATATATATTGAGATATTGGTTAATAGATTAGTCGCAACATTCACATAATGGGGCTTGTCATATCTAATGCTCAAACTTTTCCCTCTATGGTTGGGAATGTGTGCAATGCGCAGCAGACGCGCCTGGGTGTCCCCAACAAATTGATGCTCTAAGAAATTGCTGTAAATATAGCACATGTCTGGGGATGGGCAGCTTTTACCCAATTTCTCCATCTTCAGCTGATACATTAAGCTGGACAAGTCATGTTGTGTCTCGTGAAAGGTATCTCTTTGGAGGGCTGCAGTATATCGACCCTCGGCCACAATTGTGAACAGCTCTTTTTCTTTAATATTTCTACTAAGCGTTGATTTTAACTTCAACTGCATGCAGACGTGTCTATGCTTACGACTTCAAAGAGTAAATCGTTTGTCAGGTACGATTTTTCAAGACTTGTTTAACCCCGCCACAGTGTCTATGTCTGTGTCATAATGACCGATTCCTAGTGTTTCATTTGTACTATAGTACTGTACCTCACCGAACAGGACTGATCGCATGTGTTGTCTAAGGTTATGCCTAATTTTTCACACTCATCGACTCTTCTAAGGATCAGAAATATGATTTGCTCATTTTCAAGAGTTAAAAATTTTGTGGCTAGCTGGAATTCACAAACACCAACTTCGTACGACTCACGTTACAACTCAATGGGCCCATGGAGTTCTGTCACAAAGTTGGCAAGGGTGTTGTTAGGATGTACAGACAGAGAAGAAAAGGACGGGAGTGTGACATAGAAGTGGTTAGGCGCCATGTTGCATACTATTTAAGCTTCATTATTGCAGCAGCTTTTATATAGGTGTTGAAGCTTTCTGGGTACCCTAGCCATTTCACTAGGTACATTTTTCTCTTTCCTGAACCTTTGCTGCCTAAAAGTTTGTCAATTTTAAACACACTTTTTTTTCCTCCTAAATTAAATGTCACTTTCTGCAACTCCTCGCGATAAAAGCCTCCAGCGATCTCTTCCCCATTCAAATCTTCAACGTAATACTCCGTTCAGCTGTCAGCCAGGCTCCGTACTGAGTTGATGCATTTCCTGAGCTCTCTGATATTGCTTCTGCTTTTGGGTATTGCCAATATCTTTACTTTTGGTAAGTTCTGAATTTTATATACTTGCGTTTATATTATAGTTAAGTACTTGAATGTAAGTGGTTTTTAGTGATTTAGAAGTTTTCATCGCGTGCCGGTTTAATTTATCTTAAACGTGTGAGTTATAAACTAATTTAACTTGCGCGATGCCGTCGCAGAAAGCGTCGTGTGTTAGGTGTCGGGTAAATCGGTGGTATACGGATTTTAGGGATTTGACGGCGGTCCTATGGCGATTACCGAGAGATCAGTTTTTTTTTTTTGCGAATTAAGGGAGGAAATAGTTGACATAAAACGCAGTGTACGTGAGGTAACGGAAAGACTTGCAGCGCTTCATGAGGGTTGAACGGCATCCAACCAAGAGAAGGAGGGTCTGTCTCCCAGGGGCCAGGTTTGACAGAGTTAGAGACGAAGTGGATAGGATTGACGTTGCCTCCCGTCACTCGATGTTGGTGACGATGGTAAGGGGCAACGATTCGTATCGGCCCGATACGAGAGTGCCTGACCTTTTGGAGAGATATAGGGGGTTAATTAGGTTCCTGAAGGCGAGGTCAGATAGGTCTTTAGTTTTAGGTATTACCCCTAAGCACGGTTTGGCTCTTAGGATTACGTTTAAAACGATATTTTTGAACACTAAATTAGAAGAGATTTGTGCTGAGGAAAATGTACCCTTCGTAAAGCTGTGGTCGGAATTCAGTGATCCTAGCCTTTTTATAAAAGATGGGGTGCATTTTAATGAAATAGGTAATCTACCCCGGCGTGCTCAGTTGATCTCTGCAAACCCTTGGGCTCAGACGTGTATTTTCTCGCGTACATGCAAAATAGTGATGGCTGCTTTTGATATTGCTTGTTCGACGTTTATGAAGTGGTATTCGGTAAAGCCGGAAGATTTACTGGTTACTGAAAGACTGGCTACCCCCCTTCCTTTGAGACTTTTGAGGATACATTGAATAAAGCGAGGAAACAAGATGTTCAAATACTCTATGGATATTCTGGCGAGAGTATTGCCGGAATTTGCAGCACAAACGATGTGATGGACTACGTTGTACGGCTAAACTGTACAAAAGCGTACAATTTAGGGTGGTCCA
This sequence comes from Bathynomus jamesi, assembly GCA_023014485.1. Taxonomy (NCBI): domain Eukaryota; kingdom Metazoa; phylum Arthropoda; class Malacostraca; order Isopoda; family Cirolanidae; genus Bathynomus; species Bathynomus jamesi. The sequence continues at coordinate 108,459 of JAJOZX010009715.1, read as the reverse complement.
TAAAATAAAATTTTGTAATTTTTTAACTCCACGTGGCTGCTCCTGTTCCTATATCTATCAAATATCTCCATGCCAAATTTCAGCCTAATTGAATGATATTTACTGGTCGCTAGGAATTTCATTTTACTACTCATTTTCTACTAGATTGATCTTCTGGGTTAAAAAATGAAAAAACAAGGGCAATTACTAGTTTATTTGTTTGAAAACAGATTAAATCTCAAAGAAAACAGCTTAATTTTTTAGAAAACAGAATAACTTTTAAAGAAAAAAGGTTAATTTTTAAAGAACAAAAATGATATGTTTGATAGAAAATTACATTTATCATTCGTTTATAATATACATCATTACTTAGATTAACGCTTCATCACTGACTCCTTCAAAGACGATGAGTAGTCTTGGCGATGTTTTGCTACTAATTGGAGGATGAATTGTTTTTGTTCTTCATCTTTCGTCAAAGATGTATTATATGCCTTGATAAGGGCGATACCCCTCTCCGCCGAATCATTGACAACTTTTAGGTTGATCGCTATTCGTCGAAACTCTTGAAAGCAATCATCCTCCGTCCAGGAATTGGGATCGGTCCTCAGGAAGGTATCCTCTGCTGCCTTCCTTCCTTCTTTCTTTAACAGATCGAAGATTCCCAGGGTCCTTTTGGTGAGCATTTCATACAAATTCAAATCTTCAATGTTTCCTTCAAGCTTCAATCAATGAGTAACAGTGGTATTCTCGTTACGTTGGAGATTTACGACCATCTTGCTTTGGAAATGGTCTGATTTGGGTACTTTTGCAAGATTTTAAGAAGCAGAATGTCGTTGAAAGGAGCGTTGATTCCGACGGGGGCCTCGTTCCAAAAACGTACGTAGACCAAAGCAATAAACAGAGAGAACTCGGTGATATTCTCCGTCACACGTGCTGTCAGCTGTAGTTGGTGCTTGAACAGATAAATTTTGAGAACGTAGATGGCCTTGGCCATCCAGCGTGCATGGTGAGTTGGTCTTGGAGCCCGGACCTTTACTTCTTTCTCATCACGGCACCGAAGGAAGGTGAGGCAGAGTCGTAGCAATTCCTCGTAGGCATCACGCGATTGTTTAGACTCCAATGCCTTTGTCAAGTACTGGATCATTTCCTCTCGAAGCTGAAACATCTTTGGATCTCTGAATAGGTTGTTTGAAGCTTTCATGAAGGAATCTTTCTGAAGCGATGGCCATTTTTTCTGAAAACGTTTAAAGTGAGTCATTTTCGGTCTACCTGTGGGTCCAAGAAGTGCAGTTGCAGGTGTTTGACAAGACGACTTCAAGGATATGATGTCGACAAGCGATCCAGACAAGTTCCCTCCCTACGGCTTTTACAATCATGGTACAGGCTCCCCTGTGAAGGCCAGTATTAAACGCAGTTGTGTCAAATACGAGACCTTGGGTCTCACCGTGAAGATTCCAGTCATCAATCGTCGAAATGCAAGCCTAGGCCTGTTCTTTTCTGGTAGCTCGTTGTATTTTTGGCACAGCTAGGAGTTTTTCCATCCCATTTTCCGTAACGATTACCGCGGTTCGTTCGGCTGTTCCATTTGTGCCGCCGATGTCGGGAAGTAGTTTCCCATCCTAGTGAAGAAGAAGAGGTCCTTCGACAGAAAACGAAGCTTGATCCTCTTTGGCTGCTGCCTGCCTTGCTTGCCTTCTTGAACGACGGATGGAGCTGCGTTGAAGAGTCATTGTAGAAATATTATAGCCCAGGGATTGAGCGACTGATCCAGCAACGAAGACTGCGCCTCGATCGGGAAGGTTGACGCGATCAAGAGCAGCAACCACATCTGGTGATGTGAAGATACTGTTTCGTTTTGGAAGATGAGAGTGTACATCTGCTCTTCCGGTCGAAGTCGATGGACAATATTCATCGTTTTCAGCGTTGAATTCTTCAGAGGATGAAGTGGATGTGCTGGATGATGGAAGAGCAGCAGCTCCATCCTGGAATGCAGCCTCTCTTTCTTTGTACTTTAGAGCTTTGTCAGCATCTTTCTCCTGTCAACAACTCTTGCGGTATTCCTTGGCAAAATTAATCTTGTCAGGGCCTGCCATACTGCAGGAAAAGACGTCTTCTCGTTGTATCATCAGGAAATGGCGGTCTTTATCATTGTCTATCAACTTCAAGGTGTCCTTCGAGGCAACGTCGAAAAGCTCTGAGAGAGTCTCTTGGAGCATGCTCTCTTTCACTCTGCAGTTTTGTAGCTGCGTCTTGCGGTTTTTCTTCAACGCAAGGAACACTTCGTACAACTTTGACAGCTTCCTAACGCAGGAATCGATTCGCTGTGTTGGAATCCTTGCTCTCTGCCATACTTGCAGGGCCTCTTTGCAGGCCAAGTTGTAGCTCTCTTTCAAGGTCTATGACTGTTCATGGTGGTGAAACTGAACCAAGTACATCACCACATGTGGGTAGCCTTGCAGTTGATAACTCGTTGCTAGGCTTTCTAGAACTCACGTTTGTGTAGATCTGCAAGTACTTCTAGCCATAACCTGAAAAAATGAGAGAAAATAATGCATTAACCATTTAGCACCACAGCACAATTATATAAGTGTTAAAGTAAAAAACTGCAAAGTCAAAATAAATAAAGTAAAAAAATTGGTGACAGTAGTTAGTGGTTGTGGGTAGGAAGATATTCTTAAATATATTTTTAAAAATTTGGCTAAGTAAATAATAAACTTCAAGAGACATAATATACAGTATATACCTTACAATTTTAATCATTTAATTTAATAGCAACATCCTTACCGGTTATAAGTTTGCAAATAAAGAACGTAATTATATATATATATATATAATATATTATATATATATATATATATGCACTAGAATCACAAAATAACACGTGACCTTATTAATAAGCAAACAACCACAAGGAAAAGGAAACACAAAGTCCGAGCGCTTTCGTGATATATTCACATTATCAAGGAGGAACAGAAAATAGACGGAGATTACAAAGTATTTGAGTTAAATAGACAAGCAAAAAAATTCACAATTGGCACCTCAAATTAAAGGCCTTAAAGCCCTCTAAAGATTTTTTTCTCCCCAAATTGATAACATAATCTGTAGGCAGCTAAATAACTGAATAAAAAATATATACTGTATAGATGAAATTAGACAAAAAGAAAACCAATACAGAGAACAAAAATTATTATAATGGTTATTAACCTAATATTTAATTAAAACAGGGAATTAATAGGCAAGAATTTAATGAAAAACAAATAGATGACATAGATAACAAATAGAAAACATAATCTGTAGGCTGATTAATTACTATACAGATGAAATTAGACAAAACCCAGTACAGAAAACCTAAAAAAATTATTATAATGGTTATTAACCCTAATATTTAATTGAAATAGGAAAAATTAAAATGCCCGTAATTAATGAAAACAAAGGGAAAGTTGCCATCGTCTTACAGATTATTACAAAATTTCAACAAACAATCTGGAAAAAAATTGTTATCACAACAGCAACCCACTTCAAATATCCAATAAACCACCCAGCAACCAAAGATTAACACGAAAGAAATATTACAATTAAAATAGACACATAAGAATGTTAACAGTTCTTACAATAATATTTATTTATTTAACCAGGGCAAACCATTAAGAGGCAAAAATGCAATTAAGAAAACAGTAGGCCCATCGCCAACTTACTGACAATGTACGGATCTAATTTGTACAACCCAGGGCTAATATTAAAGACCAAATCCGCATTATTCTTGATCACACTTGATTCCAATATATTTCTGCTAACAATAGATTTACTAAACCTTAATTTGGAAGCATTTTTCCAATCAATGGGGTGATTAGAATCTCTTACGTGAATGAAAATGGCGTTAGATTCCTGGCCACTTCTTATACTGTATTGATGCTGTTTAATACGTAACTCAAGAGTCTTACCAGTTTGGCCAATGTAAAATTTATTACATATTGTGCAAGGGATTTTATATACACAACCATGTTCACTTAAAGGGGAGTTCTTAATCAATGAATTCTTAATGACATCTAAATTTTTGAACGCAATATTTACGTTAAAAGTCCTCAGCAGATTGGGGAGCTCGAGGAAATTTTCTCTGAATGGTAACACTAAAACATTTTTTGTGTTATAAGGAATTTTATCCTTTACTTCGTAGAAGGTTTTCTTTGCCATTTTTAAGGACTTATCTATGCAGTTCTTTGGGTATTTTAAATCAAAAGCAATTTTGTATATTATACTAATTTCATCGTCAATAAACTCAGGGCTACAAATTCGTAGGCCTCTTAGAAACAAAGTAGAAAGAGCGGATCGTTTTAATTGTAATATTTCTTTCGTGTATAATCTTTGGTTGATGGGTGGTTTATTGGATATTTGAAGTGGGTTGCTGTTGTGATAACAATTTTTTCCAGATTGTTTGTTGAAATTTTGTAATAATCTGTAAGACGATGGCAACTTTCCCTTTGTTTTCATTAATTACGGGCATTTTAATTTTTCCTATTTCAATTAAATATTAGGGTTAATAACCATTATAATAATTTTTTTAGGTTTTCTGTACTGGGTTTTGTCTAATTTCATCTGTATAGTAATTAATCAGCCTACAGATTATGTTTTCTATTTGTTATCTTTGTCATCTATTTGTTTTTCATTAAATCTTGCCTATTAATTCCCTGTTTTAATTAAATATTAGGGTTAATAACCATTATAATAATTTTTGTTCTCTGTATTGGTTTTCTTTTTGTCTAATTTCATCTATACAGTATATATTTTTTATTCAGTTATTTAGCTGCCTACAGATTATGTTATCAATTTGGGGAAAAAAATCTTTAGAGGGCTTTAAGGCCTTTAATTTGAGGTGCCAATTGTGAATTTTTTTGCTTGTCTATTTAACTCAAATACTTTGTAATCTCCGTCTATTTTCTGTTCCTCCTTGATAATGTGAATATATCACGAAAGCGCTCGGACTTTGTGTTTCCTTTTCCTTGTGGTTGTTTGCTTATATATATATATATATATACTGAATAAATATTATAAATATGAACTAATAATTAATATATATATGAATTAATACTTTCATGAGATACTATTCCTAAGCTCTTGAAATTTGAACGAACTTAAAACCGTCCTCCAACAAGTTTAAACTTGAAATCATGCATGAGTAAATGATTTGTCTGATTCACAAACAGCATTATACAAGAAATCGAACAATTGCATCATCCTCTGAAAGGTGGGTGGAGTCAATGTCGCGTCACTGCCGCGTCCTCTAAAAAAGAAGCGGGTGGAAAATGATTAGTTAATTAATTAATTGAAAATGTGAAAATCATAGCGACCTCTTATGTACTGAATCAACAGATATTTTGCACAAAACTACTTCACATCTAAAGGAATAAGAACAGCCATGTGGAGAGCATTTCCAACTATTTTGAAATTTTAGCCCAAATTTTGGACCACCCTAGCGTACATATACCGTGAGGTGAAAGAAACAACGCATGCAGAAGAGAAGCAGCAGGTATGGATAATGTGTCTTGTTGATGAATGGTGCGACAGGCAGTATTATGTCATGCTGCATCACACCGAGTACGCGTACCATGCGGCGGAGAACGTAAACCTTGTCATCATGGACCCGCGCCTGTGTGTGTGTGTGTGTGATAATAGGGGCTTTATGGGCGTACAGTCGGTAAGTGTATGTACACTTTTAATTCGTTCGGAGGTTATATACAGGCCATTTATGCCTTCTAAGAAGCCTTCTAATCCAACTGGCAGATTAAGCCAGAATATATGTTTTAATTAAATAAATAGCGCAAACTGGCAACTCAGACTTTTAAGCCAACTGGCTGATTAAGCCTTAATATATACTTTAATTAAATAAGCAGCGCAAACTGGCAACTCAGCCTTCTACGCCAACTGGCTGATTAAGCCTTAATATATACTTTAATTAAATAAGCAGCGCAAACTGGCAACTCAGCCTTCTAAGCCAACTGGCTGATTAAGCCACCTGATGCCCGGAGGCACTGGCTGATGATGCCAAATGGCTGATTAGGGGTCTTATAAGACAGCGGCCGCTCGGCTGAAGTCTTCATATGCGCCTGGCAGTAGCCGGGTGAACACCTCTTCCTCTCTTCCTCTCTCTTAGGTTAGGTTCAATGCAGCTTGGGGGATAACTCCAAGTTGCAACATCCCCCTTCCCCATTTTGGGAGTGCCTTGCAACAAGGGGGTTGCAATATGGGGTACCTTGCAACAATGGGGGTGGGGTGGCATTGTGGGGGTTGAGGGTTAGCACTATGAAGTGCCTTGCAACAAAGTGGGGTGGGGCGGGGTGCCTTGGTACTCTTGCAACATTATGCAACATTTGCAATTGCATTTGCACTCATTCATTTTACGGGCATATTGGCGTGTTCAGGCGTGAAACCGGCACCATTAACTATGTACGTGAAACGATTTGCAGGCAAGCAACCTCTGGTAAACGTAATGTTATTTATTTAAGTGTTGAGGGGATGAATAGAGTCTTCGTGATAGTTGAGAAGTGGGGAGAGGACCGTTATAAAATACCTGCAAGTGTAGGTACAAGAAGAGAACAGATTTGTGACGCTCTCTCATGTGCCGTTGTTTGCACGTTGTGTATAAATAACGATCAGCCATGCATTGATATACGGCTGATGTGGAAGAATGCATCTGATAATAACGTTCTTGTCCTCACGCAAAACCGATTCATGATCGACAGAATGTTTGAAATCGTCGGATTCCGCAAGCTGAAGCCTATATTAGACGCTCGTATTACGGATATGATTTATTTTGACACGGTTCTTGAATACGCATACACCGCTCTGCTCGACGGATTTATCGAATGTAGGAATGAATAAAGCGAGAATGGTCTATTGCTGGATGCTTATTTAAAAGGTTTAGATTTTTCGAAATATCCCGAACTTTGATACAAAGGACTTGAGCGGTACAGGGCAGAGCTCGCCTACACTCTTCACCCTGAAAAATTGTACTTCTATATAATGAGCAGCTGCCGTTACGACTTGGAAGATTATTTCAATTGCCGCTACGCAGTGTGAAAAAGAGTTCACGATTGAAAAGCTCGGGTCGGTAAGAAAAAACCCTTGATTGGAAAGGAGTGTTTATAAACTTGTATTTAATAATGATGTGGTGGCTAACGATGACCTCTTTGTGCGTGCTTTTGAGTGTATTCTAACCGTGTTTAAAGATAACTTGCCAATTGAATGTAAAGTGGGCACAAAAATAGTATTGAACGATATGAAGGCCATTTACATCGAGTATAGGCGCCCGCACACCTTGAGCGGTGAAATAATGTTAAATATTATTTACCGCGTAGTGCAAAGCAATAATGCTGTGACTTTAGACTCCATTACGTGCGAGTTTAGTGTTTTAGTTAAGCGCAGTAGAACAAAGTATTTTGGTGTATATTTATTTTTCAATATATTTAAATATTTAATATAATTGTTTGTGTGTATATATATATATACACACACACATATCTTTTTCCCTGTACTAATATGTTGATGTGATGATTATACTCCTTTGTTTAGTATGTTATTATTTTTATTTTCAATATATTTAATTATTTAACATAATTGTGCATATATATATATATATATATTTTTTTTTTTGCTGTACTAATATGTTGATGATTATACTCCTTCGTTTTGTATATTATTTTTTATTTTCAATATATTTAATATTATTATTTTCACATTATTTTATATTATTTTCAATATATTTAATATTATTATTTTCACATTATTTTATATTATTTTCAATATATTTAATCATTTAACTGAATTGTGTGTGTGTATATATATATATATATATATTCTCCTGTACTGTTATATTGATGGTTATACTCCATCGTTTTGTATATTATTATTTTTTTGATTATATATATATATTCCTCGTTCGTATTTCTTATGATATTATTATTTTGACTGTATTTTTTATCATATATATATATTTCATCGTTTTATAGAATTGTATATTTATTTTCTATATTTTTCGTGAAATTGATTCCAATAATTCTTCTAAATAAACAGAATGGTGTAATGATGTTTTATTTAATTCTTTTGGTTGTATATATAAAGGATATTATTATTTAATATTATGTATACCAAATGGCGGCCTTCTAAACCGACTGACGGCTTTCTAAACCAATTGTCAAGCATATCTGAATAGCTTAAATTAATTAAATAGCGCAATCTAGTAACTAAACCCTAATAATGTACACCTGAGCAAGCCATTTACGCCTTCTAAGAAGCCTTCTAAGCCAACTGGCTGATTAGTAGGCCTGGTCGAAAAATTAAATTTGTGAATTTCCACATGCCCAAGAAATTTGTAGATGCATTATAAATGCTCAACAATGATTCAAAAACTAAACTGATCAAATTTTAGATGTTCCGCAAGTCCTCTGAAGATTGCAAGTAAAACGTAAAACATTACAAAAAATGTTAAAACTTTTAAAACTTTATTTAAATACGTAAACTTTATTAATTATTTGGCAATTATGATTTTCGATTAAGATTTTCTTGTATTTTTTTGTATTCTTGTTGCTATTAAGTTTTTCTTGACTGTGTTTCGTCCAGAACATATATAATTTATATATACAATTTTTCTTTTCAGAATTGATTATTTGAATAGTTAAATACGCGTTGTTACACTAACAGAGTGACTTTCCCAAATTATCCGAAATGGCTGAGGCCGTAAAAGTGAAAGCAACTGTTGAAAAAATCATGAGTCCAGCTGTTTCCCTTTTTGGGAAAGCTGAGCTTAGTGGAAATCAACTTCCCATATATGAAGACGTTTTAAAAGAATATTTACAAACAAGATATCTCTTACTTATAGATAGTGAGGGGAAAAAAGAGCCAAATACTAATGATGTGGCAAGAATAGTTGCATCAAATGTAAAAGAGATTCTGGAAAAGTGCACCAATTCCAACAATATCAGAACGGCAAATATTAGCCAGAGTAAAGGATTGTTATGAAAAATCTAAAAATATGATGAAGACTGTTAGAAAAAGGAAAGATTTTGAATCTAAACTGACCGCGTTCAAATCCAAAAAATCAAAGGCTTTTTGATATTGCGAAATCCTTACTATTACCAGGGACCAAGGCACCTCTGGTTTATGATATCTAGTTCAAGATACCTATCTGATGAGCTTAAGGCAGTCATTGATCCTGTTATTGAAACTGGGGCATATTTTGCTTACCCAGAAACTTTATTGGTCTCGATGTTATTTGATGAAAGGCAAGTGATGAGAGAGTTAGCTTTCCGGCGCATTCTCTTAGCCAGGGAAAGTGTGTCCTCGGGCATTAGAGAATTTCGACTGCCTAAAATTAATTTCTTGGCAAGAGATTACACAGACTTAATTCGATTTGGGGACTACCCAAGACATGAGCCACCTCTGACAAAAAGCTTGACGAACACCCAGTTAGAGCTTATCGTAAGGGGTGATGAAACTAACCCTCAATTGAAAAAGTACCCATGTCATTCACAAGCTGTGGAAAGACATGTCAAACTTGTAACAGAAGCATCAGCTTCTGTCTGTGACCAGGAAAATAGAGATGGCTTTATAAAGGCAAGAATTACTTTCAGATCAAACATGCCTACATTTGAGTCAAAATGCGAATACAAATGTCAATAAACTACATGTAAAAACTAATGGAAGGGAGGTTGGGCTTGACCTACAGCCACCTCCTCGTGGTGAATTCTGGGTGATTTGCCTTGTAAACTATCATGGCAAGTCAGCAAAGAGCTGTAGTTTACTATACGGAGTATCGGAAAAAATCACCAAAACTTTAAGTGACTTGTGGAACCTCAAAATATTTATATAAAAGCTTGAAACTTTGTCATGATACTTCCTATGGAGGTACACAAACTTTCGTAATACAGGGTAAATTAAACTTCCCAAAAAAATTTTTTCAAGCGAAAACGACCCGGCCTACTGATTAGGACCTTATAAGACAGCGGGCGCTCGGATGACCTCTCAATATGCGCTTGGCAGGAGCCATGCGAACACTCCTATCTCCTCCTCTCTCTCTTATGTTAGGTATACCCCTTTCGGGGTTGAGGCCGTCCCACCTTCTACCCCAAAGACCCTCTTCGAGGTTAGGTATACCCCTTTGGTGGGTGAGGCCGTTCCAACTTCTCCCCAAAGAGATCAGGTGGACTTCCCCAGCTTGCTCGGGGAGTTCCCCTTCATTGCAGCTTGGGCGATAACCCCTCCACATTGTTGCAAAACTCCTCCCCCTTGTTGCATAACATCTTGCAACATTCCCCCCATTTGCAACATTGATCAATATTTGCAGTTGCATTGCACTCTAACATTTTGCGGTCATACTACTCAACCAACCAACCAATTAATTAATTAAGCTCTTTTTAGAGACCCAAAAGTTCACGGACAGACGGAATCACACACAACTTGCTTTTATATAGTAGAGGTAGAGTAATATATATACAATATATATATATATATATATATACATATATATATATATATATATATATATAGAGAGAGAGAGAGAGAGAGAGAGAGAGAGAGAGGAATCTGTATTACTGGGGATTTCATGTAAGAGTAAGTCATAATATTTTCGTTAAACCTACGGGAAAATTATTGAATGCCCGGTTAAGCGACTGCCCGGTTAGATCAACTGTACGGCCTTGATGATTGGTTAGGTTAAGTCGTGATATTTTCGTTAAAACTAACAGGAATATCACGACTTAACCTTACATGAAATCCCTAGTTACACAGATTCTCTGTAACATATACATATACATTACAGTTCTTATTGATTTATTAAATTACGGTACTATGCATATATTTATTATTCAATTGTAGAGGTAGCATGTACAAATATAATACAGAAATTTTAACCTACAAGAAATAATGGTACAAAAGTCTTAGAAGCAATCGAGATAATACAATTACCTTCAAATGAAAAAAGATTGGCGTAACAAATGGTCGAAAATTCCAAGAAATTGTATAAGTTCAACGAAACTCAATAAAGTTTATTTTACATTAGTGATTTACTTTAAATAAAACCCCTTCCAGACCGCAGCTCTGTTGCATATTCTTTTCTTGCTAACATTTTGTTTCTATGATTTTCACTTCGAGGGAATGACTTTCGCTGCCCAAACATTACGGTGACTATATAGTATAAATCAGTGGTGTTCAACCTTTTTGTTGACATTTTAGAACCACTGGCTTAATTAAAAGATTGTGACAGAGAAAAAACTACTACCTCAAAGTCGCCTCTTCGAAATGAAAATTGTCGAAAAAACTTATCAACATTCAATTTAATCTAACCTAACCACGCCTAACCCAAGTACCCATAATCTAACGAGACCTACCTTAAACTAACTTAAGTTTATATAAGTGATTATTTGATGAGTGCTCGAAGAACAGACAAGAGTAACAAGCGGATAGAATACTGTAGCCTTAAAATGAAAAACTGTATTTACAAAATCTCGGCAACACCAAATCATAGAAACTTAATTTAATCATCCGATTCTTTTTCTTTTCAAAAATTTAGGAAAGAAGAAACAAATACAAAAATAGCGCATAAAAATATTAAAAAAAAAGACAGAAAATCTTACGAAAACGGCCTTGAATTTTAATTAAATATTTTCAACGAGAGCTCATTTAAACTCTGAAATATATTGGATTTTAAGTATTTACAAAAGTCAAACAAATATATCAAGTTATTTTAGAATACAGTCACGGGTAAGTCGTTTTATAATTCTACCTGTAAATATACGTAACAGTTACTACAACAGTGAAAAGTCGGATCACCTGAAGATCACCTTCCATAGTTAGCCTTATAAGGCTAACTAACGAAAATATCATGACCTAACCTAACCAATCGTTAGGTCAACTGTACGCCCTTGACGAGTGGTTAGGTTAGGTCGTTATATTTTCGTTACTGAGCCTTATAAAGGCAACTAAAGAAGGCTGGGGCCCTGACCTTCAGGTGATCCGAAAAGTCTTGTCAAAAGTGAAAATGTAAAGATTTCCCGGTTTTTTTGTGTGTGGATTTAAGTTCAATTGGAGTTTCTTATTAACACTTTTGATGATTCTAATCGTGCCTATTCATTTCATTTTGTTACTTTCAGCATAATGAAGCTCATTTTACTGAAAATTTTGATATGACATCTAATGTACAGTATACGATAGTTTGAAGAGCTCTGCGTATCTACATATACTGTATAGTAATCATGTGTTCTGAATAATTTTTTCCATTTCCATTTCTTTTACCATTACCGTATTAACTGTTGTACAGGAGCTGTGAACTGATAACATATATAAAACACACGTCCAGAGTTTATGGCTTTTACCTGGTAGAAAATTTGGTGCTACTATAGCGTGCGGTCTACAAAGATATTTACACTATAGCGTGCAGTCTACAACATATTTACAAATTCAATTACATTAAAACAAAAAATTTAAAGGACAAATAAAACAAATAATTCATGCTATGGGATACAATGCCCTCTTAGGTTAATTGAATGCCCGGTTAGGTCAACTGTATGCCCTTGATGATTGGTTAGGTTAAGTTGTGATATTTTCGTTAAAACTAACGAAAATAAAATTTAATGTTGTTGAAATGAAAGAATTTGATTCCGACAAAAGTTGCCGTTGTTTGTTTACCGTATCACGGTCATAATTTTACATGGTCGTTAGTATTACGAATCTTGACTGCGGGTCTGTAAACATACAGAGCTTAATTTAATTTTAGCAACTGCGAGTAAAGTAACTGCAAGTAAAGTATTATTTCTGGTATACATAAAAGATTCCAAGGACGACCGATGGAACGAAACCAACATAAATAAAGGCTCCATAAGTTTCATACACTAGTCAAAAGATATGCATGTGTGTGTGTGTGTGTGGTGTGTGTGTGTTGTGTGTGTGTGTGTGTATTTTACCATACTTGAAAAACACCATTTTGCAAAGCACAAGTGACAATAACCGGAAGATGGATCAGTATTTTGTGAACACTGATTTTGAAACACTGACTAAACGTTGTTGACAAAATTCATGAAACAAAGTTGAACTGAGGCTGCAACCAAAGCATAAGGTACTAAAGTTACACAAACAAAACATAAGGTACTGAAGTTACACTGATGGACTGGAACTTTTTTCAGGTTTTACTGTTAAAGTTGATGTAATATTAACCAACTTTCATAGGTGTCCAATTATGGTTGACAGCATGAATTGAGATCAGCAGCTAAATTAGTAACTCCTAAACTGATCACTAGCTTTGAATTTTAACATGGGAAAATCTTTATCATCGTGATTTATGAACCTGAAATCGATGTTTCTACAGATTTATCTGTTATATGGGTATGAGCAACAACCTGCAGTATAACGTATAAGTATATGAATGCTCAAATGCAATGACCATACATTTCATATATGTAATACGAAACGCTAGTTAGAAACAAAAATCCAATGGATCAAAACCGCATCGAAAAGAATCAGAAGACATGGCTTTATCCCAGTGAACCATTTTGGTTTTTATAAAGGTACCATTAAAACCTAGTGACATATTAGCGATATTTGAACATGGCTACTTATATTCTTTCGTCCTATATCTAAAATGAGCTATTCCGCTTAAGTTTCCATTTGCTTATAAAGGCGATAGAACGTAAGAAGGGATCTTGGTCAAAGATTTTGCTGGAATTATCTCATTTTTCTTTTTAGTAGGTTGAAGCGATGGTTTTATACAGCTATGGCCAAAAGAGTTGAGACACTTTAAAATTTTTTGGAATGAGAGAGGTATTAACAGAAATTACCTATAATGTCACTGTGGTATTGTGCGTACTGATAATGAATTTAGTAATACTTGTCAAGATTTATGAATTTCCTCAGAAAGATTTGGTGTAATTCTTATTTGCTATACAGTATTTGTTTTAATATGTCATACTTTTTAAATTTTTGCAGTTTCTTGAAAAGTATATAATAATTTCCAATATTGGAGAGATGATAAGCCACATTGGACTGAAGATGCACGTGTTCAGATCAATCCAAGGATTATGGTGAGGCCTGCGATTCATGGTGACGTATTTTTGGGACCATACTCTTTCGAAGAAAATGTAAACGGTGACACGTACTTAGCAATGCTATAATAGGTCTTACAAACTTCTTTGGAGGAAATGCCTGTGCAAGACCGAGTGAACTTTTGGTTTCAGCAAAATGGGACTCCATCCCCTTACGCACGAACTATTCGAGCATGGTTGGATGATAATTTGCATGGGAGGTGGACTGGACGCCGTGTTCCAGTGGAATGGCCTCCAAGGAGCCCAGATTTATCTCCGCTGGACTTCTTCTTCTGGGTACAATTAAAGTCAATTGTTTACCAAACGAGACCACAAACTATTCAACAGTTAGATTTATCTATATACGACTCCATACAGAAGTCACACTTATACTAATAAACTATGGAGGATCTAAGGAGTGTAGGTAGGGCCTTAAAAAGTTTAATTAACCACATAACTAGAGATATAATCATGGTCTCTAAAGACATCTTATGCTTTACTCTATCTCTCACGTGAATTTAAGTTTAAATATAAGGAATGAACTTCTGAAATTACTTAAGGAATCCTATCCTCAACTACGTATCAGAGTTATTCTTGTTCCGACCAGATCAGATTTTCATTTAAATTTAAAGATAATATTCCTACACTATTTTCAACCTCCCCCACTTGCCCACAATCCTGAAGCCCATAAATGCAGATATAGTTTTCTGGGGGGTTTATAAAAGGTTTTCATTCAGAAGATTCGTATCCTCTATGCAACCTGATATATTCAGTTGATTTGGTGTAGGCAATTGCATGGGCTCATCGATAGATGAGTTTAATGCCTTTGTATTACAAAAACATATTTATAAAAATCTTTCAATGCTAAATCTAAACATTTGAAGCTTACCTAGGAACTATAACTACTTATTGGCCCTTTTGAAAACTTCTACGGTCAAATTTAGTGTTATAATTCTCACGGAAACCTGGTTAAATAGCAGTATTAAAAACCTATATAATATAGATAATTACGTTGCTTATCATACTGTAAGAGATGGTTAGATTGGTGGGGGTATCTCTGTGTATGTACATCAAACTTACGACTCTAACGAAGTATTTTCTCTATGTAATAGTGACAATGAAACCTGATTGTGAATATAAAAGACAAAAGTAATGTATATTCTGTCCATGCAATATATAGACAACCTAATACTAATATCAATAGATTTTAATTCACTTAGATAACATGTTATGCAACTTTCATAAATCGAATGCCATAGTTGCGGGTGACTTCAACATCAATTTGCAATCTGAAGCAATATCTCATAAATTTTTAAACTTAATGAATTCTTTCTATCTTAGTCATTCTATTACCAAACCCACTCGAGTCTGCAGCTATGGCAATCGAATAACAGAATCTACGATTGATAATATATTTGTAAATAGCAATGCCCTCGTAAATTCTGGAATTATAACCACTAACATCAGTGATCATTTTCCTACTTGCGCTGTATTGAATAACACTGTTCAGGTTGCGGAGAAAACAACTATTGATTACAGAATATTCTCAGAGGTTAACAAAATAAAATTTATTGGGGCTGTAGAAAATACTCGACTTGACTGTGACGAACCTTTAAATGACCCAGATCATATGTTTCAGTTCTTCTATGACACCTTATTCCATATTTTTAATATTTGCTTTCCTTTAAGGAGAAAAACAGTTTCGCCCAAAAGTGTCGCAAATCCATGGATCAGTCCAGGAATTATCATTTCAATAAAGAACAGAGATAAATTATTCAAATTGCAATTACAGAGCAAAATTCCTAAAACACAATATATTCAATACAGAAAAAAATTAACTAAAATAATCAAAATTGCAAAAATATAACTATTACAACAATCAATTTTCCAAACATAAAGGAGACATGAAAAACACTTGGACAACCATAAACAGTCTTCTCGGAAACCAAATCAAGAAAACTCAATAGAGAAATTAAATGTTGATAATAAAGAAATTACTGATGATACTGCTACTGCAAACTCTTTAAATGCACATTTTACTTCAATAGCGGATAAGCTTTGCTCACAATTAACAAATAATGATCACTCACCTCTAGAATATATGCCACGCAGCCCACTAAATTCATTTTCTTTTGTTCCTGCTACCTCTACTGAGGTCCAGAATATTATTGGTAAATTAAAAAATACAGAAAATAACATTCATAACATTCCTGTACCTACTGTATATTGAAACTTGTTAAAGATAAGATATCTGTAACTTTGGCTAAAATTATCAATCAAAGTATTTCCAAAGGAATATTCCCATCAATGCTAAAACTGGTTGTATAACACCCTTTTTAAAGGGGTGATCCTACACTAGCAACAAATTGCAGGCCGGTGTGTTCATTATCTGTGTTCAGCAAAGTTTTTGAAAAAATTGTAAAAAGTAGAATGCAGCGATATTTAGATTCCTACAATTTATTATCTCTAAATCAATATGGCTTCTGTAATAATAAAACAACGGAAATGGCTATTTTAAATCTTATGGAAAATGTAAATATAGCTAAGGAGAACAAAGAAATAATGATATCAATATTTATGGATTTCAGTAAGGCGTTTGATATAATAGACCATAATATTCTACTTAATAAATTATATTGTTACGGCTTTAGAGGAGCAATCAGTGATTGGTTTAAAAGTTATTTGTCCAATAGATATCATTTTGTATCAGTAAATAAGGTTTGTTCAACTATAGCGCTTGTCAAACATGGTGTGCCACAGGGCTCAGTTCTGGGTCCACTGTTATTTTTATTATATATAAATGACCTTCCACGTTCATCTGATATACTGAACTTCATAATGTTTGCAGATGATACAAGTCTCTTTTTCTTGCAATGTTAATACAGCTAAGAAGATATTTTATTCAGAATTCACCATTGTAATGAAATGGTTGACCACCAATAAACTCTTCCTAAATACCAGTAAAAAAAATTTCATGATTTTAACTAATAAAAGAAATGTATATCTTGATGAACTTAATGTTAATGAAATCGCCATAAAGGAGTGTACTGTAACAAAATTTCTTGGTGTAATGCTAGATAAGAATTTGCAATGGAGTGATCATGTAAATTATATCGCGAAAAATATTTCAAGGAGCGTTGCTATAATCTTTAAACTTAGAAATGTAGTCCCTAAACAAGTTTTATTGACTCTTTATCATACTCTTGTTCTTCCTTATATAACATACTGCACCCTTGTTTGGGGAAACTCCGCTAACAACGCATTAAATGGTATCTTTATCACCCAAAAACGAGCAATAAGGTTATTATCTGATGCTGATTTCCTTGATCACTCTAGTGCATTATTTAAAGAGCTAAACCTACTAAAGCTCAACGATATAACCAAACTGGCACATTTTATTTTTATTTACAAGTGTAAGAACAAAATCATTAATTTGCAATGGGTAAATACTGTAGATATTTTGTAACTCATCAATAAATCCACTCGTATCAGACCAGAAATAAATCAAAGCTTGTTATACCTCAATTTAGATTGTCTTCATCTCAAAAACTACCCATTTTCATTGGATTGAAACTATGGAATGACTTGCATGCCGATATAAAAAATATTGTGAACGTAAATTTGTTTAAAACCAAGTTGAAATCCCGATTAATAATGGCATACTAACAAAAATCTAGGATTAATGTCCACTAATATTGTTTAATATTGTCCATTAATATTGTTTAATATTGTAATACATGTTTTAACTATTAATAATACTTATTTACTTAATTATTATTATTAATTAATAACAACTAGTTGCTTATTTTTAATAAGAGCCCAGTAAAGCCTAAAGCTTAAGGGCCAAATTAAATAAAATAAATAGTCGAGCTTCACAATTATTCATGCCATTGTAAATTGAAAAAATGTATTTATTTTATTATTATTAATAAAGGTTATTCTATCTATTCTATCTTATTCTGACGCACGAAACTACTAAGAGGTTATGATATATATATATATATATATATATATATATATATATATATATATATATATATATATATGCACACACTAGGGTGGTTAAAAAAAAAAAAGTTTGAAATTTATAGGTGATGGTATTTTTCCCAATTATATAAGTCAATAGAAGTCCAGTGATACCATTTTATCAAAATCAAATTTTGTTTAGGGGTTCCTCATTGAGGTTGAATCTCTTGCATTTAAGGAAGTGTATTCTTGATATAAAAATGCAATTAAGAACATTTGCTGATATTTTTGTACAAAAGATGTGAATTACACACAGTAATATATATATATATATATATATATACAGTGTATATATATATATATATATATATATATATATATATATATATATATATATATATATAAATGTGTGGAAGATATTTACGAGTGGAATATCATGGATGAACACGCACAATTTTATATAATGCAAAACTTCCTCCGCAAAAGTTATATGTGTGTGTGTGTGTGTTAAGGGAACAAAAACTTGAAAACTGTATATATCGCGACTAAACGTCGGCAGAAAATATACGTGCCTAGAATGTATTTAAAAAAGCTGCAAAAATTGATAAAAGTGAAAAAGCAAAATTTCATTACGAAAGGAAGAAAAATAAAAGTGGAAAGAGAGAAGTACAGTAAATCTTACACCAGTCCGGCGGACAGACAACAATACAAAATCCAGACCAACACAGAGAAGATGTTTGGAACTATTTTACATTTTAAGGCCCTGAATGGTCCTGTAGTTGTGAGCTATTAAAATTTGTTCATAATGGCGCTTACTTCATGAAATTTTCAGCTGAAAGCCCATATGGGAAAGTTGATTTTGGATTTTCAAGAAGTAATTCGTTACTATTAATTTTTGTATTATTAGTTTTGCATTCTCTTTAATTTATTATTATTATGGTCGACTTTCATACCTTGTAGCTAGACACTTCAGTCCCAATTATCATATAAACCAGGGGTGGGGAAACCCTCGCCCGCGGGCGAAATTTCGCCCACGAGCTAATTTCAATTCGCCCGCTTAGGTATTTATTATTTACTAAAAATTATTTATTTACAGCCCAGCAAATAGCTTTTTAAAATACATCTTATATACAGCGTGTCCCAAAGAAATGTATACCCACTTTGTTCGATAATACCAGCTATGAGGATAATAAATATATTACTTTTTATATGTTTTTTAATAAAGAATTTTCTCCTGAATCTAAATATGTAATTATTTTTATTAAAAATTGAAAAACAAAAAAGTTACAGATGTTTAAATTATAACACTGGTATGCATATGAAATTTGTTTGTCTGCTGTGAGGGTTTTTTCAACTCATATTATATAATTCGACCATGCTGAATTCGAAAATGACATTGGTTTTCTTCAATCAGGTCAGGTTTTTTCTCTATTGGCCATTTATTATAAGTCCAATTTTATCCCCAAATCTATTGATTTTTTTAGCTTAAACACTGTAGATACGAGTAATATTATACGAACACTCGTGAAAAATGAAAACATTGTGTGAATAAATACTTTTATTCATACAATGAATATGGAAAAAAGTTTATTGAGGAAGGAATGAAGTTTTTTTGGCTTTCCGTCTGTGTTTTTCTTCGGGCACGTCTCGCTTCAAACACCAGCAATAGTCCGCCAGCATATTGATATCCCAGTTTCCCTGGTACCTCTCTTCCATTATTTTGATATCTTGGTGAAATCGTTCACCCTGTTCCTCACTATAATCCCCGCAATTTTCAGGAAAATAGTCCAAGTGGGACCACAAAAAGTGCATTTTTATGGACATGCGCGACCCATGAGCTTTGAAAGCTTCCATCAAGTTTTCGACAACGGACTCGTATTCTGGACTTCTACGCTTGCCAAGAAAATCAGTGACAACCGATTTGAATGCCTGCCAGGCATTCTTTCAGTTGGAGTCATTGCGTTTTCGAACTGAGTATCCTTGATCAAAGTTCGAATTTGAGGACCATCAAAAACCCCAGCATTTAGTTTAGCATCAGATATATGAGGAAATTTACTCTCGAGATATCGGAATGCTGAACCCTCCTTATTCATTGATTTGATGAAATTTTTCATCAAGCCCAGCTTAATATGAAGTGGTGGGAGCAAAATTTTTGTTGGTGGTACAAGGGGCACTGAAACGACATTATGCGACCCAGGTTCAAAATTCTCTCTGGATGCCCATTCACGCTGTACATAGTGCTTCTCATCCGCTCGGCTATCCCATTTGCAGAGGAAACATGGGTATTTTGTGTATCCCCCTTGCATTCCCAATACAAATGCCACAATCTGAAAAAAAATTAAATATTTAAAGAATTTAGAGAATTTGTTCTATCAGATAAAAAATCTATGCATTGGACTGTATCACTTCTGTGGGGAAGTTAAGTGTTCTTATACGCTCTCAAATAACCTTTGGAAAAACAACATAGTCAATAGCAATAGTTTACTTATGATATTAGTATTACCTTCAAATCTCCACAGATCCTCCAGTTATGTTGGTCGTATACGAGAGCATCCAGTAAAATTTTCATGTTATCGTAGCTCTCAGTAAGTTGTACGGAATGTGCTACAGGGACTGATGCAACCCTATTCCCAATGTTGAGAAGTACTGCTTTCAAACTTCGTTTAGACGAGTCTATAAATAGCCTCCATTCTGATGCGTTATATGGCAGGCCCAAGGATTCGATTAGCCCCTCAACATTGCAGCAGTACACTAAGGAAGAGGTATTTTCGTGCACTGCAAAAAACTTGCGGAATTCTTCCTCTCGTTTCCTATAGCAGGAGAATGTTGTTCCCGGAGCCAGCAAGTTGTCCTCTCGAAGTCGTGAGCCCAAGATCTCGGCAGCTAATTTGGAAAGTCCTAAATCCCTGGTAAGATCATTAAGTTTGGCCTGGTTGAGAGGCCTCGGCTCATTTGAAGCGGTATTTTGAGGTATATACGACTGGGACTGGTCATTGGCATTGGTCATTGATTCATCATCAGAATCATCGAAGTCCAGGGTTTGAGGTGGGTCGGGTATTGGAATTCCAGGACCATGGGGTACAGGTCTCATAGCAGAAGGAATGTCAGGGTATACTGTACAACAATGTGTTTATTCTTCTTGTTAACTCCTGAAAATAGAAACACAGAAACATGGATATAAAACTTGCGTATGAAATAGAAGAAGCATTCAGACAGTGGCGGCTCGTGAGGGAAGGCTGCGGTCTGTAAGATGTGAAATAGGTCGATGGAGTCTGTATATTTTCTTTCTTTTTCATTCATATTGTCCCTTCGGGGACAATATGAATGAAAAAAAGAAAATATACAATCATTGTATATGTAAATGTAACTTGTATAACAATATGTATGTGTAAATGTATTTTCTATAACAATATGTATATGTAAATGTATGATTACCATTATGGTGAATATTATGCTATATATGGTGAATATTACATTATGGTGAATATTATGTCAAGTTTCATACGAGGATTTCAAAATATTTAAGAAAAATAAATTTATAAGCCCACCTTGGAGGTTTGTCATGCAGAAATAGCAATCTGTCACGTGATCCTTTCCTTCTCTCCAAATCATGGGAATTCAAAAGGCAAAGATTTCGCTCTGCCTTTGCTCCATCTTCTCAAATTTTCAATGCACGTCTTGCAGCACATATGAGGGGCGAAATTTTTGTCCTGGTCCCCTAGCTTAATTCCAAAGTATGCTCTATACATTGTCTTCACAAATTTAGTGATTTGGGACTGGTTATTTGGCATGGTAACCGTCCCACATATGTAGCAGAATCTATTGGGATCATTTTTACACGCTCTATTCATTATGAAATATTTTATCTATATGCCTGAAAAGTAAAAAAAGATATTATACAAGTGAAACAAGTGATGATAGATGTTACTGTTCCAATTCCGCTTTGACAAAATCACGAAAAATTCTATTTTACTTATGAGGCCATAGCCGGATAACCTGAGCTGATTGAGAAAAACGGATTGCAGATTCGAAATCAGCAGGAAAAACTCTATAAGAATCACTTACAAAACCCTTGACAGCAAAATTGATGCATACCAGTGTAATTATTATTTTCGAGACTTCATGTGCGATATTTTCTAATATTTTTGCACGTATACGAGATAAGTTTGAAACCGACGGCACTGTGCAAAACTTACAAAAACAACGTTCTGGAAGACGTCGAACATCTTAGATAAAGTGTCATTTAACCATGGAATTTGTAAATTTTTTGAATTAACTAATAATTACAACATTTATGCTTCAATATCAACACTAAACATAAGTATCTCAAAACAGTCGGTTAAAATATTAGAAAATATCGCACATGAAGTCTCGAAATAATAATTATAATTTAAACATCTGTTACTTTTTTGTTCTTCAATTTTTAATAAAAAAATTACATATTTAGATTCAGGAGAAAATTCTTTATTAAAAAAATATAAAAAGTAATATATTTATTATCCTCATAGCTGGTATTATCGAACAAAGTGGGTATACATTTCTTTGGGACACGCTGATATAAGCTTAAAATTTGCCAGACGCCAGCGGAGGTGTTTATGTTATCGATTTTCGCCCTTGGTACTGAAAAGTTTCCCCACCCTGATTATAAACGGATCAGCGGTGTGTGTTTTGCCGATTTTACCGACTTGACACCACTGTTTACTGGGTAGGCAAGACGTTGGAATATTCTTTTTTTTTTCACGTTTTGACTCTGCTGATCTTTTGTGTTCTGGATTTTGTGTTGTTGTCCGTCGGACTGGTGCAGTTTTTCCCTTCCTCTTTCAACTTATATTTTCCCCTTATAATGAAACTCTTTCTTTTTCACTTTTAGTATATATATATATATATATATATATATATATATACAGGGGCGTCGAGAGGGCGGGGAAGCCGGGTTAAATCCCCGGGGCCCGGATCTCTAGGGGGGCCGGAAAGAGGCGGGATAAAATCTAAAAATTAATAAAGCAATTGATTAAATAATAGAGAGGAAATATAATTAATGAACATATATTTTATAGAGATTATCATACTGTATGTTTTGAATAGTGACTTGGACATATATATAATCAATTTGCTTGTTATGTACACAAAAAACATACTGCCCCAGGATCCGGGGCAGCTGTCACCGGCCCTGTATATATATATATATATATAATATATATATATATTATATATATATCAGTGGCGTGCAGTGAGGGTAAGTGGTGCATGCGCCGCCTACCCATTTAATGATCAAATTACAAAAAGTCATCGAAACTAATATAGCGTTATGATGCTTGTATACTGTATATATATATATATATATTTGCAGCTACCGCTTACCCTGTGGACACACCCACCTACACGCTACTGAGATATATATATATATATATTCTGGTGTTATAACTAAAAATATATTCGCAGTAAAAATTCTTTTTTTTCACGATTACAGTAGCTGCTATATATAACTCAATTTTCAAATAAAAAATCATGAGATATGAAACCGGTTATATTATTCCTGACAGAGATATTTCGTTTTCAGAGTATATTATTCGAGTCTGCATATAAATATACCATGAAATCATTTTCTTTCTTAAAGAACAAAACATTAGAAATCAAATTATTACTCTTTAAGCCTACTATACGAGTATTTATTTAACGTTAACACAAGGTAAGGAAACAGCATGTTTTTCGTTGTGAACTTCAAATTATTAATTACAGGTAACGTTACATATTAAAATAAAGACTGAAAGCAGTAACACTGTACCTGTATTTTAACCCTTTTGGTACTGTACCCGTATAAGTACGGCTGTGACCCCCCCTAATTCTCCTGGTCCAGTATTGTAAGTGTTAATAGACGAGTAATGAATGGCAGAAGTTTCTGTGGCTCGGTTGGCTATGGATTAAATTTGGAACGTGAAGGTCCCGAATTCGACCGCCGCATCTCCTGGGGTTGAGTTGGGTGGGCCTGCCACTTACTCTGTTAATGGTCGGGTTCAGGTGATTCTCGTTGTTCATGCCTACTCCCTCTATGATAAAAAATAGGGTCCTCAATTAATGGATCGTACTTCTTCAATTTTCACTCCTTAACTCTTAAAAAAAAAGTGATTCAAGAGATGGCTCTTGGGAGGTGAAAGCAGGCCTTCCAAGCAAAGACGTAGCAGACTATCGGTCCTTTGAAGTGGAGTGGTTCCCACCCTTTCCACAGCAGTGGTTCCCAACCTTTTCTTGTTCAAGGCACCCCAATTACATTTGTCTTTCAATCTTGTCTGAGGTTTTGCGTCTCCCACTGTTCAACATCGACATCCCACCCCTGAGCACCACGTAACTTTAAACTGATCTGATCCTCTATAGTTTCCTTATTGACTCAATAAATTGTGAATGTTTTGTTTCATTTGAAATTTGTATCCCTTCAGTAACTTTTCAATTTTCAACTACTTATTTTTCCCGTTTTCATGAAATTTCGCGGCATCCTGGTTAGACACCACTTCTATATAAGTTAATTT
Organism: Bathynomus jamesi; assembly: GCA_023014485.1. Lineage (NCBI taxonomy): Eukaryota > Metazoa > Arthropoda > Malacostraca > Isopoda > Cirolanidae > Bathynomus > Bathynomus jamesi. The sequence continues at coordinate 83,927 of JAJOZX010009715.1, read as the reverse complement.
ACCTCCAGCAAAATCCAAGGAAAGCAGCTCTGTGCGATAAAATGAAAATAAAGAGTTTAAAAACTGTCCCTCCATAAACTGCATCACTGTACCCGACTTATGAAAGGTGTAAACCTAAATGGCTAATATCTAAAAGCTGTCTTTTTCCTATATTAATTAAAGGTGCACTAGAATAAGAGTAAGTTACCAATTTTTTAAGTTTTAATTTACAAACGAGAAGCGGAACGACTTGCTACCGCTCACTAAGGAAATTATATATCCATTTTTCTACTTTTCTTGGTATTTCCATCTATTTCAATTTATGTGCTATAATACCATGATCACTTTTGTCGATCGCCTTGGCAGTCTGTAAATATCATATTAAAGTTACCATTGTTTTCGAGTGCATCAATGATAATGTTATATAGTGTTCTATGACTTGGGAGAGACACGATCTTTCTGATCGGAAACGATGTTATGTTTTCATTTAATTTTTTCTGTCTCCAAAAAGTCAGATTTTTCTTTTAAATATTTCGGCGAGATGAGATTTCAACGACACGAGCCAATAGTATTTTGTCTGAGATCAGTCCTTTCCTTTGAAGAGAAACTATGGTCGCTATGTTCCCTATATTTGCTCACTGTGACCAGTGATCTTCTCCATATCCAATATATATATATATATACTGTATATATCGGGTATCCCCAAAACAACGCCTTGAGATTTGAACATCATAACTTCAAATATATAGAGTTCACACTTCCAAAATTTACATAACTTTTATTTCAATCTATTGATAAGCCATCAGAAAAATTTCAGACCTCTACATAAAATACCTTTTCCACAGCTGAAGGAACAATGAGGTATGGTGAAAAAAACGAATATCATAAACTGAAAAAAATTTATTATTCACATCTTATCAACAAATATGATCAATATGTCCGCTGTCTTAACCTTTTCTTCCACTACATGATACATTTTCTGATTTCTGCTAATGTTATTTTGTCCCAACATTCGAGTATTTTTTTCTTTAATTGCATTTCTGTAAACGTTTCTGTTTGGCCTTCATAAATCTTCTCTGCTAGAGTGTTCCATATGCAATAATCCATGGGATTGCAATCAGGTGATTGCGGGGGCCAGTCGTTTTTTCCAATGAAGTTGACTACATTCTGTTGTAGATAATCCTGCTTGAACTTGGTAGTGTGAGCTGTAGCACCATCTTGTTGGAGTATGAAATCGTCTCCATAATACAGACGCCGCCGACAATCAGGCAAAGGATTCTCCTCTAAGAGATTTACATAGGTTTCTAAATTAATTTTTTTATTTTCTGAAATGATATGAATTTTCGTCTTTCCATTCCACGATACACTTGCTAATGGCATGATTTTTTTGGAAAATCAACTTGTCTGGTGGTAAAGTCTCGATGGAGGAATGTCTTTCTTACGCTGACCATAAACAACATCGTTCCGGGAGTTTCGAGCAATCTCGATGGTGAAATCTTTTTCATCTGTAAAAACTGTTTTTTTAACATCATTGGACGAAAATCTATCAAGCAATTTTCTATAAAGAAATTTTCTTTTAGCTCTTACATTGCTGTCACATCTTGAAACACGGATCCTTTTAAATGCTTTAAGTCCTACCGTTCTCTACATTCTTTGTATGGAACTTCGACTGATACCTAAATTTCTTGCAAGTTTCCTCTGAGAGCAGCGTGACCCAGGTCGATCCTCTTCACATAGGCTCATCATTTCGATCATTGCTTATTGTCTTGAGTGTAAACTGTTTTAGGCCGGCCACTTCCCTTCCACGCATCCGTGGAAATTCCCTCAAAATTCTTACCCCAGTCCATTTTTTTTTCCAAGAAACACTTTACAATCACCGCTGTTTCACCGTTAGTTAGAACCATAATTTGAAGGGTAAGTTTAAAAAACAGTATTTAAGATGGCGTAGCCTACATCATCTGACGCTTTTCAGAGACTAACAGATTATCCATAGGCTAAGGAAACTACTACAAGTCTTAGAATAGTTGCCAGGAACAGCTATACACATTTAGGATTTAGGATATTCGTTTTTTTCACCATACCTCATTGTTCTTTCAGCTGTGGAAAAATTACTTTATGTAGAGGTTTGAAATTTTTATGATGGCTTACTAATAGATTGAGGTAAAAGTTATGTAAATTTTGTAAGTGTGAACTGCATATTTTTGAAGTTATTGATGTTCAAATCTGAAGGTGGTCTTTATAGGCCACCCGATATATATATATATATATATATATATATATATATATATATATGCACATCGGTGGTGTAGTAGTTTGCATCGGTGACTAAAAATGCACCGGGTCCGAGTTCGATTCCCGGTGATGGCAGGCGATGCTCAGTTCACCCAACTGTTCATCCTTCCACAAAAAAAATGATTTGGTAGATGAATGGGTACCCTGAGTAGCCTAGTTGTCAAGACGCTTTTTTTGTATGTTCAATTTTCTATAAATATAGATTTTGTTTCGTAGTGAAAATTTTAAAATTTCAAATAATCAGTAAGAGAATCAATCGGCTAAATTTGGCCGATACAGATGCCGATGCCCAAAAAATGTCCGATTCTGCCGATGCCGACGTCGGTTGATCGGTACACCATTACTTAACATAGAGTACCTGAATTAAGTGCCTCAAATTTTGTTATCAGGCCTCAGTGTTTGTATCCTCATCCATGTGAAAATAGTGTAATGACTCAAAAAGTTTGGAAACCACTGGTTTAATTGTAAGTATGAAGAATTAAATATCATTTTGCGCAGAGTATCATTCCGCGAATACGCCCATTTCAGGGTATGAGCAGCTCGCAGCATTATTTCCAAGTTGATAGAATGTCAACGCACTAACGAGGTTTCAGTACATGGTTCATCACCTCTGAAAGCAACAATACGCTGTGTTCGTCTAGTCTAAAGAATATCCAAGTCCGCATTGAATTTATTGCAATTTGCGTTAGTTTGTATTGCTGACACCTCCGGTTATTGACAGTCCCGGTGCATCATTGTTCAGAAGTAAGTTGACCGCAAGTTTGTGTTTCCTCCCTACGTAAGTCAGCACAAATTTACCTGTATCAATCAGAATTACGCTCGTACTACCTCAGGCTTGTTCTACACAAACTGTGTAGCGGGAGCCGTCTCTATTAATTACTCAAAATCTTCGAGCCTCGTGCTTAATAAAGGAACCTTGCGGAATTCAGTTCAGTGGAGGGATCGACAATGACTTGGCAAATATAATTTTATGATTTATTACAAACTGCAAAAAACTATAATGCAAAATATACGTTTCTATATTTTAACTTGGCCACGAATAAAAAAAAATCAATATATTAAGCTTATCCGTAAAGAGGATGGAATTTAATCTAATTGGCGTGAGGAACGACTGGATAAGATTTTAACAGACTCGAGGTGTTTTACAATGAAATTTGACACTCCGATGGCCTTCCCTTTTCCTTTCTTGTAAAGACCTTCCAAATTCCTCCAGATGTTTTAACAAAAGTTCTTATTCTTCTCTCTTTTCTCAGTAAATCTTCAAATGATCAAAACAGAGATGCTGTAACAAGGAATACGTTCACACTGAACAAGGTTAGGCCTCAGGGCCCTCAGTTGGACTGGAATAAATTGAACATCCAACCAGCCACTTGGAGCTTCCTTTTGCTAAACTCTTCTAACAAACAAGTACTTAGCATGGATGGAACAAGGTGAAAAGGAACCGGAGGGATGGACCAGCGGCCACCCTGATGACTATTTGCTGCAGACAATTCCGAAGAATTCGGCTGAAACCTTTGGCCTTGAATGGAGCTCGCGTTTGAAACCTCTGCTCAGAAAGGTTTCAAAACTTAAATTCCTCCAATTCAGCTCCAAATGTTAATAGATCTTGTTGCCTTTGAAATAGTAGAATTCTATTTTTTCCCACTTAAACTTTAGTTTTCAAAATGATCGGTCTTAACACCAGCACCGACGACTTTCTCACAGCTAACACAGAAGAAAACTCCCCCAACACTTTCGTTCTTTTTCTCACCTCGTGCATTCATTTCGAGCTAACAAAAGATGATTGCGCACACATTCACATTCATGGACGCATTCATAGTACTTCCAAAAAAAACATCGCTCTACTATATTTCATTTATCGACGTTGATCTAATCGAGTGACAACCTTCATGATTCAGGAAGACGCTCCAACATCTAATTTACCTGGTAGACTAAGGCAAAGGTGGAAAAAGAAGAGAAGAATCAAGGAGAACGGCTTCTCAACCGCACCCCCTCTACAATTGGATCAAAAACCACAAGTATCCGCAATCGCAAACCGTCCGTATACAGGACTGTATTTAGTATACAATAATATTTTATATTATGTACTTATATCTGTAGACTGAACAAGAAAAAAAACTGTATTCGTAAACTCAGATGGAATAGAATTTAAAGAAGTGTATATGGTAAGGTAGAGTAACCTCCCCCCAAAAATCTCCAACCCTCCAAAAAATACCTACCGAGAATAAAATTTGGAAAAACTTTTAATACCTTACCCTTTTTCTTATTCTGTAGTTACTATTTCAATATTTCTCAAATATACTGTACGTCTGTACCTCCTTATAATCCAGTTTATTTTTTTCGTCCTTATTCCTGCACCACCACTCATTTAAATATATATACAGAGCAGAGCCGCCGAGAGGGCGGGGAAACCGGGATAAATCCCAGGGGTCCGGACCTCTAGGGGGCCCGAAAAGAGGGGTTATAAAATCTAAAAATATTATTAAAGCAATTGATTAAATAACAGAGAGGAAATATAACACAGGCCTGCGAATGAGAACTTTGTAAGAGTTGTTTTCTTACTAATAACTGATTTTATATAATTCAACTACGCTGATTTCGAATAAGGTGTCCATTTTTTCTATCACGTAAGAATTTTCTGCAAACTGGAAGGAAAAAACAACAACATAAGTAAATATTATTTATTTTAATTTGCATTAGGTACCTATTTCGCTTTGTTATACTAATTACAAATGCAAACAACTTTAAAAAGAAAAAAGACTATTAACGTCAATTACATATTCATCTTTATACGTCCTGAGTTTTCTTGTGAGAGCTATGCCTTTTAGTCTCGAATGTACGCGCTGTTCTTTTTCTTTCATGTAATGATTCTGGAGTATCCCGTTTCAACATCCAGCAGTAATCAGCCATCATGCTGATGTCCCACCTTCCCTGATATCTCTTCTCCATTTCTTTGATGTCTTGGTGAAACCGTTCTCCTTGTTCTTCGCTGAGTGTTCCGAGATTCTCAGGGAAGTAATCCAAGTGTGAATGTAAAAAATGTAATTTTAAACTTATATTACAACCCAACTCTTTGAACTTATTTAGCATGTTGTTCACAATGTTTTGGTAATTTGGGTCCTTGTTGTTCCCAAAAAATTTGCTGATAACATCCTTAAAAGCAATCCACGCTTCTTTTTCAAGATTGTTCATTGTTCTTTCAAAGTGTTCATCCAAAGTCAGTTTTCTAATCTGGGGACCAACGAAAATTCTTTCTTTCAATATTGCTTCCGAAAGAGTTGGGAATTTACCGCACATATACTTAAAACAATTTCCATCTTCGTCCAAGGCCTTGACAAATTGCTTCATCAAGACCAATTTTATGTGAAGCGGAGGTAAAAGGACTTTCTTCGTGTCAACCAAGCTTTCATGTTGAATGTGTTTAGAACCAGGTGTCAGGTTGACTCTGCGTGGCCATTCCTTTTTTATCCATTGCTGAGTTCTTGCTCGGCTATCCCATTCACACAAAAAACATGGAAACTTCGTATAACCTGGTTGTTGACCTAACAACATACAAATCACTTTTAAGTCTCCACAAAGTAGCCAAACCGTGTTCTCTGTATTTAACCTTAGCTAGAAGAAGCTCAAGATTTTCCTACGTTTCCTTCAAGTGAACCGAATGAGCCACAGGAACGGATGCATAAAAGTTACCATTGTGAAGGAGGACGCCTTTTAGACTTCTTTTGGAGGAATCAATGAAAAGTCTCCACTCATTTGGGTCATAGAGTGCAGCGCCTAGCTTTAGTATTATTTCCGAAACATTGTTGCAATATACCAGTGAATTTTCTTGAGAAAAATATTGGATGAATTCTTTTTCTCGATTTCTGTACTAGTAAAATGACGTTCCGGGAGAAAGCAAGTTCTTTGCACGAAGTCTGGATCCCAAAACCTCTGAAGAATCCTTCGGGAGACATAAATCTCTTACCAAATCATTAAGTTCATTTTGTTTAAACAATTGGAGTTCACCAGATGTTTCGGTTTGAAAACAATCAATATCATCGTTTCCATCGTCATCAGACACCGAATCAGACGAAGTTATATCAAGAGTATTTGGTTTAGTAGGTGCAGGTATACGAGGTCCATGAGCAACAGGTCTTATAGCAAACTGAAAGTTTGAATAAGAAATTTCCTTTTTATTTTTAGTATTGTAGCCTTGCACGTTACATGAACAAAAATAGCAGTCATTGCTGTGATTTCTAGACTTACGCCAGACCATTGGAATCCCAAAAGGTAAAGAATCCTTTTTACCTTTACTCCACAGTCTAAGTTGTTCAACACAAACACTGCAAACTTTATGTGGAGCCCATGATTTGTCTTGATCCCCAAGTTTCATTCCGAAGTACGCATAGTATGCTTTCTTGACGAAGTCTGTAATATCTCGCCTTTGTTTTTCCATAGTAAATTTTCCACAAATACAAAAGAAAATGTTTGGGCTATTTACATACCCTCTGGTTGCCATAGCGACAAATAAACAAATTTCAAAAGAGAAATATAGTCACCGCGCACCTTTGAATAATAAAGAACTATAACGTTGCACGCACTAGAGAGACTGACTCATTTCGTGGCTTGTCAATCACTTATATACTAACGGTGCGTTTCTCGAATTTTCTAGAAGACGCTATAACGTCACTTCTGATCTGGAAGCATTTATAGGCAGTAGTTTTTAATCAAAATTTAATTGAATCAATTTTAATGGAAATTATTTACATATATAACATGAAATATGACATTTTGTGAAAAATCTGTACGTGATGGCGAAAAATTAATATTTTTGGAATCAACGTGCAAAAATTACTAAATAAGTGATAAAATATTTCGGACAACAAAGCCATCGCAGGCCTGTGTAATTAATGAACATACATTTTATAAAGATTATCAAAGTCAAACTGAAACAGATAAAATATTATCTGCGGTCCACCAATGCTCAAGACCGACTGACAGATCTGGGAACCATTGTAATTGAAAGCCAGTTAACCCATACTTTAAATTTCATCAGAATCATTTACCACTTTGCTAGAGAGAAGGCAAAGAAAGTACACTTCTAATTATGAAAATCTTGCAGTAAACAATTGTCTTGCCTGCATGGACTGGTACTGCATTTGTAAATTGTATGGTGATAGAATTAATATAATTGATTTGAAAAATAAAATGGTCATTTTCCTCTGATTTGTTTATTCATATTGTTTGTTTTAAATAGTGACTTAGACATATAATCAGTTTGCTTGTTATGTACACAAAAAACATTCATAATAAAATACTGATTAAACAGGGGGGCCCATATACCAATCCTTCCGGGGCCCGGGGCAGCTCTCGGCGGCCATGTATATATATATATATATATACATACAATATATCGGGGTTCCTCAAAGGTTTGTGTTGGGGTCAGTCTTGTTCATTGTTTACGTAAATGATCTTCATATTAATTTGATAAGTAAAATTTCGCCGACGATACGAAACTCGGCAAAAAGCATATAGTGGACTCCATATAGAGGTGTTGCAAAGTGTTCTTCATAAAGTTGTTGATTGGTTGGATAAATGGCAAATGAAACGTAATGTCGACAAATGCAAAGTAATGCACATCGGCTCTCGGAAGAGTGAGATTAAATATTGGATGGCACGTATAAACTTTAGTTCAGCAACGGAGGAGAAAGATTTAGGCGTTATAATTTCAAATGACTTAAAGTTTTCAAACCAATGCGTCGAAGCCAATCGGAAAGCTAATAAGCTTTGGGTTTTATATCCTGTTTTATTGGAATTAAAATGTTTATTCACTGATTTGAAACCATTACCGCGAGTTCTATCTGCATTTCTGAAGGCGAAATATTTTTCAGCGTCGACATATCAAACTTTCAATCATTTTAAACACCTGGATTAAATCTTCTTGAATACGCCTTTTTACAAGTAAGAATAACTTTAACGTTTTAAACGGGCAGCGTATGATTTGTTTCAAGGTCTGGGAATAATTTTTGTAGCAGGTAGCTGCACTCTCTTCATTCTGTCCATGTCTTGTCGTAAATATGGGAATCAGAGCAGAAGCAGTATTCCAGGTGGGGGCGTACTAAGGAATTATATAATGTTAGCTTTATTTTTTCTAACTTAAATTCAATGATAGACAAATAAATCCTAAGATTCTATTTGCTTTTCTAACCACTTCGATACATTGCTTACTCAGTTTAAGAGTGTCGGCAACAATAATCCTAAATCTTTCTCTTCCGTAACACTCGTTATTGTCTTGTCGCGCATAGAATACTTTTCTTTAACATTGTTTCTACCGATATGCAACGTTTTACACTTATCTATAAGGTTGTAACATATATTCTGCTCAATTTTTTAGTTCATTCAGAACAAAAATTAAAGGACTTTAAAGACAAATTTGCACAAATTTTTAGTTCATTCACAACAAAAATTAAGTGACATAATGACAAATTAATCACCAATATAATTCCCTTCTTTTTCTATAACCTCCTCCCACCTGTAGAAAAGTTTTTTATCCCACGTTCGAAGAAATCCCTTGGTTTCGAGTTAAAAAGAGCGATCACTTCATTTTCGATAGCTTCCCTGGATTGCAACTTTTGACCAGCTTGGTGGTGTTGCAGACTGCTGAATAAATGGTAGTCTAAAGGTGCGATGTCCGGAGAATAAGGTGGCTGAGGCATTTTTTCCCAACCAAATGCCTCCAATTGGGCAGTGGTGATTCGAGCAGTGTGAGGGCGCGCGTTATCCTGGTGGAATAGAACACCACTGCGATTAATTAATGCACTTTTTTCTTGTAATACCATCTTCAATCGTTGGAGTTGTTGGCAGTAGACTTCAGCTGTGATTGTTTGTTTATCTGGCAGAAGCTCAAAATGAATAATTCCATGCATATCCCACCAAACGCATAGCAAAATTTTCTTTGGATGGGGTCCATTCCTTGGCTGAGGTTCAGGCTTTGTTTCACGGCTAAGCCAGTGATGTCGACGCTTAATATTGTTATAGAGGACCCATTTTTCATCCCCAGTGACGATCTGATTCAAAGCGGTGCCTGCAGTTACTCAGAATGCAGTGATGTGCAAATATCGATTCGATGTTGAAGATTCGCTTGACAAATCATGCGGAGAAAATATTCATTAGCCTAATCCTACACTAGCCTAAGTCATTCTGTATCATTCTGTATCGTGATAAAATCTGTGCGAACCTGTCGCCGCATGTATTTTGCAACATTTCTAAAACTATTTCACATTATCTTGAGGTTATTCTATTATACAGGGTGTCCCATAAGTCCGGCATCATAGGAAAAATAATAAAAAAGGCAAAACAAAAGCTTTTATTTACAGAACGTGCTCAATATGTCTACCACTGTTTTCAATACACAAATTCAGACGTGATACCCAGTCAGCAAGCACACGGTGAATGATGTCAGGAATAATGATGTTACAAAGCACACGGTGAATGATGTCAGGAGTAATGGTATTACATGCCCAAATAATGCGCTGCCGCAAATGTTCAACACTCCTAATTTTCTCTGCGTATACCAGCGCTTTCAAGTGGCCCCAGAGATAAAAATCTAGTGGCGTGAGATCCGGGCTTCTAGCTGGCCATTCCACAGGCCCTCGACGTCCTATCCAATGAACAGGGAATTGTTGGTACAGGTATTCCCTTACTTGGGTGCTGTAATGTGCAGGAGCGTCGTCTTGCTGGAACCATGTTGGGAAATTTCCTTCTTCGTTCAAGACACTGAGAAATGCTTCTTCCTTGAGCATACGTAGGTAGGTGCCTCCAGTGACATGTTCACCGAAAAAGAGGGGGGCCTATGATGCGATCCTTCCAAATGCCACACCATACTATCACCCGAGATGCACCTTGTTCCTTTGAAGAGGTATACCAGTGAGGGTTGTTTTGAGACCAGTCCATAAAAAACAGCCTCGTCACTGAACAGAATGGCGGACGGGAAATTGGCATCTCGAGCATATGAAGTATGGTTTGTAGAAATAGAAAAATATGAATTTCTCCTATGATGCCGGACTTATGGGACACCCTGTATATCGCCCATTTTCTAATCGAGCAGAATTTATGTTTCAACGTGATATATTAAAGTTGAAAACCCAAATTTTTGCTCAATCGAGTAACTTGATAATACCTTCTTGAATCTGCAAACGTTCTGTCGCCGATTTTGTTTGTGCCCTTAGGTTGATATGATGTACAAATTTTGAAATTATACGCTTGATTCCTATGTCGATGTCATTGATATAAATGATAAAAAGAATTGCCATACAACCGATTCCTGAGGCACGCAGCTAGTTACACTTTTCCAGTTGGACGCTTTACCATTAATGACAATTCTTTGTTTCCATCCACCAAACCAATTTTAAATCCATTTGAGAACATTGCAATCAATTCTATTAGAATGAAGTTTAACTAATAATCTCCTTTGGAGCAATTTATGAAGCACCTTTTGAAAATTGAAATATATAACATGTACTGTTTTACTGTCGTTATATATACACAGTATTTACAATATCATTAAAGAAGTCGAGCAGATTAGTAAGACAAAAACGATTACGTAGAAAGCCGTGTTAAAAATCTTTGATTAACTTATTCATATCTAAATTATTAACTATTTTGTACAGAACGATCATCTCCATAAGCTTACCAACTACTGAAATCAGACTAATGGGACAATATTAGTAGTATGCCCGCAAAATGGTAGAGTGCAGATGCAATTGCAGTGTTGATCAAATGAGTACCAGTGCCAAACCCCTTTCCCCCTTGTTGCAAGGTACCAATCCCCAGGGTGAAAGCTGGGGGGTGTCCACCTAACCGCTTTGGGAGAGAGAGAGAGAGAGAGAGAGAGAGAGAGAGAGAGAGAGAGGAGAGAGAGAGAGAGAGAGAGAGAGAGAGAGAGCGGAAGACAGAGCATCCTACACCTGGAAGATCCAGATGCATAATGGGAGCTCGGGGTAGTATCATTTGGCTTAGAACTCGAAATCTACCAGCTGGCTTAATCAGCCAGTTGGCGCAAGTAGTATGGGCGCTAAAGGGGAGAGTGCAATGTAATTGCAAATGTTGATCACTGTTGCATAATTTATGCAACAAGGGGAGGGGAATTGTGCAAGTTGTTATGCAACAAGGGGGAGAGGGGAATGTGCAAGAGCAACAAGGGGTTATGCAACTTGGAGGTGGAGTTATCCCCCAAGAGAAAGAGAGAGGAGAAGGAGAGGGAAGAAGAGAGGTGTTCGCCTGGCAGGAGCCAAGCGCATATTAAGACTTCAGCCGAGCGGCCGTTGTCTTAATATGTACCTAATCAGCCAGTTGGCTTATCTGGCTGAGTTGCTAGATTGCGCTTATTTATTTAATTAAAGCGTATATTCTGGCTTAATCAGCCTGTTGGCTTAGAAGGCGGAGTTGCCAGTTTACACTATTTATTTAATTAAAGCATGCATTCTGGCTGAGTTGTCAGATCGCGCTATTTATTTAATTAAAGCATCTATTCTAACTTAAGGAGGCAGCTGACTTAGAAGGCGTAAATGGCCTGGTCAGGTGTACAGGTTGAGTTGCCAGATACCGCTATTCATTTAATTAATGCGTATATTCTTTACAGTTGGTTTAGAAATCCGCTTTACAAGCCAGCCAATTGATATAATTAAATACCGTGTACAACCAAAACAATTAAATAAAACACCATTACATCATTCTGTTTAATTAGACGAATTAATGGAAATATATAGAAAATAAATATACAAGGGAATATATATGATCAAAAATAATAACAGCATAAGAAACACGAACGGGAAATATATAATCAAAATATACAAAACGTATAACCATCAATATATTAGTAAAGGAAATATATATATATATATATATATATATATATATATATATTAGGGTGGTCCAAATCCATAGGGGGAAATTTCAAAATTGTCTTAGATAGTCCCACAAGTGTGGTTTTTGTCCATTTAGTGTCCACATGGTCTGTGCAAAATTGCAGCGTGATTGGTGAATATTTAGAGGTCGCCCCACTCTGAATATATATTATATAATGTACTTTTCTTCCGTAGGTCCGATGGCTCAAACTCGATCAATTCCAAAAGTTTGGCTTCTAGGGATGGCAACTGGAACTTTATCCACGTCAAGGCTCCCTACATGCCTTGACGCCCTCCTCTTGGGGCAATACCCCACATCAATCAAAAGCAAACCACCTCCGACAGTCTGAACCAGCATGCCAGAGGGTGATTGAAGTCTGGACCCGAGCGCGGATCCCAACTCAACGGATCGACTCCTGTGTCCGTAAGTTTTCAAAGCTTTTAGACGGCTACAAAACACTCAAGAAGCACAGGACCAGGCAACGTGCCAGCGATAGAATGAATGAAGACATCTTCAAAGCGGACATCCAGGAACTGTTTGACATCGCAACCAGTGATGCCATGAGCACAATCGTCAACGTTGAGGACAGAAATTTCCTGTCCATGCAGCGCAAGAACGTCAATTCTTGCAACATGGCTGGCATTGATAAGGAACGACTACACAAGGGACAGAAGCGATCCAGAATGGAGAAGGAAGCCAAGAGGAAGGCAAGGCATGAGCAACACAGAAAGATTTGGAAGAAGCAGGAGTGTCATCAATTGATCTTTCCTCTTCTCTTCTTCCCTTTTTTCAGCAAGACGACGACGACTATAGACCATCGGTTCCGATTCCTTCTTCGTCTGAAGCTCCGGCACCAAAGCGTCCCAAGAACAAGGTTACGAACATTTTCCAATCTCCAGAAGTCATTGGAGCATGGATCGCACCAATCTTTCTGACCGGAATGCTGTTTTCGTAACTGGAGCTGTATTACAGCCGCGGGGCATGATCTGTCTGGGATGACGTGCTCTCGGAGCTCTATTCATCGCTACAGAGAAAGTGGGCGAGAACAGGCAGCTCGAGAAGACCTAGAATCATTCTCTCTAGAAGACCCTGTCCTTCTCCATTGGGACGGAAAGCTTCTCCCCGGCATTGAAGGGAAGAAGACGAATGTGCATCGGATAGCAATCCTTATAACATTCAATGGACAGGAGAAGCTGCTTGGTGTCCCAAAGATGAAACAAGGAACTGGAGAAGCACAGGCCCAGGCATGCCTTCAAACTATGAAATTATGGAACGTGGAACAGCATGTGAGAGGTCTCGTCTTCGATACCACTGCGTCAAACACGGGTTTACATCGCGGAGCCTGTGTCAGGATTGAAGAAGCATTGGGTCACGAGCTAGTTTGGATCGGTTGTCGACATCATATACTTGAAGTCGTACTTGCGATGTCTTTGCCTCAATCTTTGGCTCAACAGGAAGTCCTGAACAGGCCTTTTAAGCGATTTCAAAAGGAATGGCCATCTCTCTCCCACGAAGCATTTGTCTCAGCATCGGACAGCTTGTTCGAGAACCCTCAACTCCAAGAGATGAGAAAGAGATGCTCACTTACTTACCTAACGCTCTTCAGGCAAGCCAACCTCGTGACGACTACAAGGAGTTCCTTGAACTATCTTTGCTCTTCCTGGGGGGAAAGACTGGTGGTCAACTCTTTATCCGAGCTCCGGGTCCCATGCACCACGCGAGATGGATGGCGAAGGCGATTTATGCGCTCAAAATCTACCTCTTTCACTATCAATTCAAGCTCACAGCACGCGAAGAACGAAACGTGACTCAGCTGGCTTTATTTGTCAGTCTGATTTACGTCAAGTACTGGCATGAAGCGCCAATGGGGACACAAGCTCCTCTCAATGATCTCAAAATGCTGCATCTTCTGGAAAAATATCCACACGGAGGAGCTGCACAAGCGGCGAAGACAGCTCTTAGACGCCACCTGTGGTACTTGTCGGAGCATCTGATTGGACTGGCCTTCTTCGATAATAGGATCGATCCTGATACCAACAGGAGAATGGTTCAACACCTCCAACATCCCCAAAAGAATGGCTGCCCCCGACGAATCGACATGGCGGAAGCTAGTGTTGAAAATGATGTGGCATCCTTCGTCACGAAAAGGACATTGACCCTCTTTGATGCCTTGAAAGTTGGAGGTAAGGAGGAAGCGCGCCAGTTACTTCAAAAAGATCCACGGGAATGGCCAAATGACAAGAACTACAGGGAACTTAGAGATCGCGCCTTAAAGATGAAAGTCGTCAATGATGCTGCCGAGCGAGGTATTGCTCTCGCACAACGCTACAATGACACTTTGACACGAAACGAGGACCAGAAGCAGTACCTCCTACAACTCGTAGCCGCCCACCGAAAACAGATACCAATACCATCCAAGGCGACTCTGATGCAGAAGAAATAATGAAGATACACCCATTATCATGTCCTATTGTCTTACTGCTTTCTTTCATATTCTTTGAGAACCAAAAAAAATGTAGTTATTCAGTTGTCTATATATTTTCCCAAATTTTCAAAAGGGGGCAAGTGGGGAGACCCCTAATATTAACCGAATAACGTGAAACTTTGCACAAATACTGTCCACACCAAGAGACATAAAACCAACCTTGTGGAGAGAACTTAGTCGATGCTTTAACTTTTTGGACCACCCTAATATATATATATATTATATTATATATATATATATATATATATATAATATATAGGTATAATATATATTACACAGTTATATTTAAATAATTAAATATATTGAAAATAATAATATACGAAACATATAATCAACTGCATATTAGTACAGGAATATATATAATATATATATATATATATATATATATATATATATATATATAATACACACAATTAAATAAATAAATACACATCCTTTATGTTCCACGGTGCAAAACGCTAAACTGACACGTAATCGAGTCTACATTCACATCGTTATTACTTTGTACTACACGGTAAAACCGTCCAAGCAACATTTCACCGTTTAAGTTATACGGATGCCTATACTCGATATAAATGGCTTTCATTTCGTTCAATACTATTTTTGTGCCCACTTTACATTCGGTTGGCAAGTTATCTTTAAACACGTCTAGAATACAATCAAAAGTACGGAAAAAGAGGTCAGCTTTACCCACAACATCATTACTAAATACAAGTTTATAAACACGTCTTTCCAATCGAGGGTTTTTCTTACCGACCCGAGCTTTTCAATCGTGAACTCTTCTTCACTCTGCATAGAGGCAATTGAAATAATCTTCCAAATCGTAACGACAGCTATTCTTTATATAGAGGTACAGCTCTTCAGGGTGAATAGTGTAGGCAAGCTCTGCCCTGAACCGATCAAGTGCTTTGTACGAAAGTTCAGGATATTTCGAAGAATCTAAACCTTTTAAATATGCATCCAGCTCTAGACCATTCTCGCTTTGTTCATTCCTACATTCGATAAATCCGTCGAGCAGAGCGGTGTATGTGTATTCAGAACCGTTCAAAATAAATCGCATCCGTAACACGAGCATCTAATATAGGCTTCAGCTTGCGGAATCCGACGAATTCAACATTCTGTGGAGATGAAGCGGTTTCGCGTAGGGACAAGAACGTTTTTTATCAGATGCATTCTTCCACATCAGTCGTATATCAATGCATGCTGCTCGTTTTTATACACAACGTGCAACACAACGGCATATGATGGGCGTCACTAATCTGCTCTCTTCTTTTACCTCTCCCCACTTCTCAACTATCAAGAAGACTCCATTCTTTCCTCAACACTTAAATAAATAACACTACGTTTGCTTCCTTGCCTGCAAATCGTTTCAAGTACATAGTTAATGGTGCCGGTTCACGCCTGACACGCGCAATGACTTCGTCACGGAGACATCGTCCGAGGCGTTGAGAATGCTTTTCAAAGGAAGTTCCATCGTATTCACACGTCCACTCGGTTCAAGCTCTGAGATGACTATGAGCCACAGGTGGACGGATCGGCTCGACGGGCGGGGTGAGTCACGCTGATGAAACGTGTACGGGTTTGTTCGAACTCGTGTGCCTTTGGACAAACACAATTTTCAGCTACATGAAACAATACCGGCCTTAATGTTTTATCACTCACCAGACGTTCATTTCCACAAACTAAACATCTTCACAATCCGGTGCACTATTTAGAGAAACATATGCCCATATTTATCCTTTTGTTTAACCCTCAGTTACTCGCGTGGGGTCATTGTGACCCAAGCAAATATTCTATAAACAATTTTATACGAATGGCAACACTTGTAATAATCACACCCACAGTACCTTCCACACTCATCGAGTTGTTTATATTTCAGTGTTAATCAGTTGCTTACTGCACCTGGTTCTGTATGTTTATTAGTAGAAGTTGACCCCACGCGACCATTTGCGTTTTGCTTTCTGCTGAATTCTGACCCCAGGGCCATTTAGAGGGCGATGTAAAATATGCCCACGAAATACGGACAACAAACATTCAACGAGATGCTCAAGGTGTAATGCATTCATTTGCAAGTTGCATATGTGTATCAAATGTAGTGATTTTAATGATCTAGAGAGTTTTGAAAATGAAAATTAAAACGAATTATACATTATATATGATGATACGATATGATATATGTTTGATTGATTTGTTTTCAATATAAGTGATTTTTTGGATTTTTTTAATTTAATGGCTTTATTAACCTAATTTGACATCATTACAGCTGATAAGAAAAGAAGATTTGAAAAAATAAATATATATAAATTGGGGTCACATTAACCCCACGCGGCTATTTATGTTTTAATACCCCACGCGAGTAACTCAGGGTTAACAAGCGATACTCGTCTCTAAAGTCTGTTAAAAACTCACACAGCCCATTAGCCACAACCTCACTACAAACCTCGTCATGATATATATTAATATAGGGGTAAAAATACTTAAGATTCTCCATGATGACAAGATTTACATTCTCAACTGTAGGGTACGAGTAGTCGGTATGATGTAACATGATATAATATCGCTTGTCACACCACTCTACAACAAGACTCACTATCCATAACCTTTGCTTATCTTCTGAACGTGTTGCTTCTTCTACTTCGCGGTATATGTGAGCCTTTATAAAGGTTAGGTCTACAACATACTTCAATACATTGTTTGTACTACGAAATCCTACAATGCCCTCGCCAGAATACCCGTAGAGTATTTGAACATCTTGGTCCTTCGCGCGGCTCAATGTAGCCTTAAAAGTATCAAAGGAGGGGGGAATAGGGAGCTTTTCAGTATTCACCACATCTTGGCACTTTGCCGAATACCACTTCATAAACATTGTACACGCAATATTAAAGGTAACCATTACTATTTTTTCTACGCGGGAGAATACACGTCTGAGCTCAAGGGTATGCAGAGGTCAACTGAGTACGCATGGATAGAGATATGCTCAGTTAGTGGCAGGACTCACGTTGCCAATCTTACAGTGGGCGGAGCTTAGCTTTTTACTGTACACACACGGACGCACGCAAAAGGAGAAAATGAAACCTTAATTGAAACAAATATACGTGATAAATAAACATATCAATACACATATATATATAAACACCATCAAGGATTAAAGTAGCCAAAGAGTACGGTATCGTAGGTACCAGGCACCTGGTAACGCTTCCTATAGGTGTTACGGCATACCTTCGTGCCCCTATGTTCCTTCACACACCCAGTTTCTGCACCCGAAAATTGTGCGTCCCCACAGTCAGTTGGGGTAGCTGGTCACCCTCATCTTCCAACACACTAGTTCCTTCAACGAGTCAAAGTTAACGAGTCGACGGTTCGCATGGTTAAGCGTGATCCAATTAGCCTTCACGATATACTTCATATCAGCCCTACCCTCACCCGTAACCCACAGGTTTTTGGGCCTGTTGACACAAACGAGTCTGCGTATGCACCATTACCATACTCATCCTTAATCTCGTCAGTTAGCTCTCCGAGAAACTCCCCAATAGCGGGCATGTATTCACCTTCCCTCGCTGTGAATATCACGCTATCTGTCTCAGCGTACAACACCCTCCGTCCAAGAGAGTGCAATAGGCCCCAAAGTTTGATGCGGGCGTATGCCCTTGTGAAACTGGCTACAGGTATGTTTGTAACCCGTTAAGTATCTGTGGCCAGCTCGGTGATATTGTACTTTATTATGTAAGTATTACCTACAATCACGATCTCCATAACCACTTTATCGGGAGCGTTGGCATAATCCCAGACTTCACTATAACTTTTTGCCAAATGGACGTTCCCTTTGCCGGTTTTCTGTGCAAATTTCCCCCAGAGACTGTTTAAGCACAACTTTGCACTAAAGCGCTGGCCAGGATTCTTAACAATTTGGGAACGGTCAAGCTGTATACCTTCATGGGCACAGTAACGCTGAATGTAAGCCGTTTTTTCATCTTCGGTATCAACCTCTCGCGGATATCCTGATGCTTCGAACTTATCCTTCAAAAAAGCGTTTATATATGGTGTGAAAAGGTTGGGTAGCTTCTGAAACCTCCACACCTCATGTATCATCATTATTCTATGCCCATGGCGTACGGCTAGGTCCAGCTCAGGGCTTGTATATACACCTCTGATCTTACGCTGGTGGGTTGTATGGTCACAATCACTTCACGCACAGTGGAAACATGAGCTTGTGATCTATAACGACGAGTAAGATCGGCATCCATAAATCGCGAGGGGGGAGCACGTCTACGAAAGAGAGTCCAAGGTAGCGTTCATTCAAGTTAGCTGAAAACTCCTCGATGGTTGGTATGGTGGGACCCACCATTTTTTCAGGTGCACCTACGTGGTACGGATTGTTCTTCATTACCTAGAGGTATAAAGAGCAGAAGTCGTAGTAGTGGAGTTTCACGCCCTCCGTAGGCAGAAGTCGTAGTAGTGGAGTTTCTTGCCCTCCGTAAGCAGAAAGTATAGTTCGAATGGGTTTGTGCGCCCTCCAAACAAGCTGTCACCGCATTTGAGTGGGTCCAACACCATTGAACGTTTGATGGTTCTTATTTCTTCACGGTACTGGCCATCTGTTTCCATCCGTGCATCATACTCATGCTCTCACACGATTTTGTGAGTGAACTGGGAGCCTATAAGTTGATTACGGTTTCGGGTCCATGCGAGGCTGTCAGCGGGATCTTCCATAAAGGTCCGCTGTGACGGCACATTCAGAGCGCGGGCATCCATGCCATCAGCAGCCGTTAAAGGAATACACACTTAGGGCGGCTCGTTTTTACACTTTTTTCGATATTTGATTGGGGGTAGTGCGGAAAAGCTGCGATTTGGAGAGAAAATAAAGTGTGTAAAATTTTTTTGATCTACGTCAATAACTTCCGGTGGCGGCGAGTCCTTAAAAATCGAAAAATAGGCCTAACGGGGTAGATTGGAAAATGGTTTTAAAGACTTACAAAATAAACAATAAAAATTTCAGCACAATCTGTTAATAACTTCCGGTGGCGTCTTAGCCGTTAAAATATCCAAAATATTGATTTAAAGCAAGTTTTAACAAGATGTTATACAAATGTTAATTCCGGTATATTTCTGTGCAAACAACACTGAGAACACTATTATAGGCTTGAATAAATTAATAGCAGTCATTGAACAATGAACATTATATAAAAATTATATAAAATTATATAAAATTTTTATGTGTTTTTAGGCCTATTTTTCGATTTTTAAGGACTCGCCGCCACCGGAAGGTATTGACGTAGATCAAAAAAATTTTACCCACTTTATTTTCTCTCCAAATCGCAACTTTTCCGCACTACCCCCAATCAAATATCGAAAAAAGTGTAAAAACGAGCCGCCCTAATACACAGTCTTCTCACCAGTGACTGGATCCTCACTTAGGCCGTCAACCCAAAAAACACGACCATTGACCTTAACCGGTACTTCATCCGTGTTGCCGGCATGTTTTATATATACCGCGGTCTGCTGCTGTAGGTGTATGAGCCAGTAAATAGCCTTGAGCCCATAACTGCGGGGGTTGTTTCTGTGAATGATTGCTAAGGTGTCTTTAGGCATGAAGTTATTCTTGAACACTGTAAAACATAATGATGCGATCGTGTTTGCGACTTGCAGCGGATCGCATTTGAAATGGGTTATGTACATCCTTCTAAAGGCTTGAAAGCATACTCTAAGTACACACGTCATTCACGCAATAACTTTCACATTCACCGGCTATATTGTATGGATTAGCTTCATTAAAACTGTTGTAGTAACGGTCAAAATCTTCACGCTCACTATCACTCATGTTGGTGTAGTTAAAGTAATGTTTTGGTGGAGGTAGCCCTACGTAATTCAAAGTTTCGTTAGTGAGGAATGTGTAAGGGAAATACCCTTTTGAAACTTCAGCGGCTAGGCCCATGACCTTGGCAGCTTTCCTAATTTACAAGGTGTGAACATCAGGGTGTCTTTAAACTGTACATTACCTCTTATCTGCATCTGTATTTGTTGCCTCTTTTCAAGGGATCACCTGTAAATATCGTAGGCGACTCGTGTTCAAGCAGCTCCTTATGAAGGAACTGTGTGTCAAATTTCGCCGCCTTATGGGCAAGAATATACAGTCATTTTTTTTAACTTCTCCGCTAATTTGACAATGTAGGACACAAAGAGCTTCACAAGGCTGTCGTGTGCATTCGTTTTAAATACGTTTGTCCGTTTTCCACATTTGTGGCACTCATCACACTCGAAATCCATGCACTCATCACAGATAGTCTGACTTACGAGTAAATGTGGAATGACCTCTTGGTTTCAGCGTTCGTGTAAGTTTCTATATCGTAGTACACCGCTATACAAGGACTATTTTTAGGTTTAGTATCTTTCATATGACAGATGCTTCACTCCATCCGTCTTATATTTTTCTTGACATGGAGAACAGTGAATTTCATCGCATTTATGTTTGAAATTCCCCCAATTATCCATCATGTGAAACATACCGCACTTACAAATCCTCATTCTCCTGCAAGTGCCATTTGATTTATGGAGTTCAAAGCATTTATTTTTGAAAAATATACGTCTACACACATTACATTCCCTCTTCTCAGCTTCAACTACCTGACTTTCACATTTGGGGCTTTTACTCTGCTCAGATACCATGTAACAATCCTTACAATGTTTCATCATATCATCAGCAAACTCGAGACAACCCTTACACAAATTATGATGCCTTCCATATTTTCGACTTTTATCATAACTGGCGTTGACAGCCCTTATGTTACGGATGGGGAGATACGATGTTCCTCACAATCCTAAAATAAGTAGAGGTCTTGTACGATTTCTCACGCTGCTTTTAAAAACACAGTCCTACGACGATCATCCATTCCAAATACGACTATACGTGCATTCATTTCCTGCTCGGCCCTTCTCAGTTCTACAGGACCCATATTACACTCAAACTCAAGCTTACAATCTGAAGCCAGTTTACGGGCACGCTGCATAACTGTGGGCAACCAAATTTTTCGCGTCCAAGTATTTAGCACAGTGAACATATGAGCTAAAATTATTGCTATAAAACCACAACCACGATCGACGTTTAAATGCTATCTCTAAATAACCGGAGAATTGAAATTAAGAGTATAAGGTGTTGCACTATGACCCGCAACCCGGAATACTCTGTCAATATCTACCATGAAGGTGTCCATATTGAAGGATGTACCACTTTGAGAGGATTGCATTATACGCCCCAAGATATAGTCTATATCTACAGCCGCCAAACGTCTGAACGGTATTACCACCCAAAAATTGTCCCCCTCATCTGACCCGAACCTGAAGGATAACCTCGTCCGGGCTTCACGTTCGTCGCGGTTCTGAAGGGCAAACTCCACAATACGTTCAACTACGCGTCGCAGTCCGTTGGTATACAGGGACCCAGAACCAACCCTGACCACGTACCGATTTCTAGTCAGGGCAGGGGTGGGGGTAGCAGTGCGCACCAACTCGAATGTTATAACATCCTCCACAGTATGAAAAGCTGTTGTGGAGGAAGTACCCGGATCTGAACAATGGGGCATATTAGAGGAAGGTACTATTATGGGGGTTGTATCGTAAGACGTTGAGGGTTGGAGAACTAATACTGGGGATCTAACAACCGGCGCAATCCTGGCACGCTTCCGCCTTAAACTGTCGCATGCTACAGCTGTCGCTGGTGAGGGCTCGTCGGCGGGGAAGGGTTCTGTAGCTGCACGGTCAATGGGTTCGTCTGTGATATCGATGATGGGTGCTGTACATCGTCGTCATTCATGGTTCTCTGGAAGAAGAAAGCAAAATATATGGAACAGCACTCAAAATTTGTAATATTTTGTAAATGACCCACTTAGGGGGTGTGACGTATTAGAGATGGAATCTGTAGAAAAATTCAGGTTCACAAGCCCCTCCACATATATTATATCTGGCCCTACAGGATGTGGAAAAACTGTATTTATGCTTAAAATCATTAAAGATAAGGGGGAGATGTTCTGAAAATATGTGCATAAAGTAATATGGTCAGTGTTCATCGAGTACCATGATGAAATTTTGTTCCACAAGGGGGTCTATGACGTTAATTCGTTGAAAGGTAATGAGCATACAGTTATTGTAATTGACGATCTCATGTTGGAAATGGATAAAACGTTTGCCGAGACATTTACAGTGTTCTCCCACCATCTTAACATAAGGGTATTCTTCATCAACCAGAATCTATTTTTAAAAAATAGATACATGCGCGATGTGTCGCTAAATACAAAATAGCTAGTCTTATTCGCACAACGTAGATATGTGTCACAAATTGGGGTATTAGCCAATCAAATGTTCCCGAATCAGCGTAAGGAGTTTTTGGAGGTTTATAAAGAAGCCACAAACCAGCGTTATGGTTATTTGACCTTCACCCGGGAAACACGTTTAGGGTGCTTCTAAGAACGAATATATTCCCAAGCGAACCTGAAACGGTTTATATTCCAGAATGACAAATAGGCTGAAAAAATATCGTGAATTAATAAAAATCTATCAACGATTGCCCCGGGCACTGCAACAGATGTTTGTTAAAAATAACGACTCCGACTTTTTAAAATGCATCTGTGAAATCTCTCTTAATGTTATAAAAAGTAATGTGCCAATGAAACCCTCTCAGAAGGCTTGCTTACGTCGTTACAAGAACATAATACGAGCGCTCGCTCATAAAAGTCAAACTGTAGGTAAGAAAAAGCGAATTATTGTACAAAGAGGAGGATCATTCCTACCCATCTTATTTTCAGTTTTGGGTCCTTTACTGACTAGATTAATATAACGAAGAAGGTGGTTGTGATTCCGCACGAGGTGTATGCTTCATTGCAAAGTTCAAAGATTCCAGACACGGCTCTAGAACCCTGTAAAAGTAAGCTTAAAAGAATGGAAAGCGAGTTGTTAGCCCTATTAAAGAGTGAAAAGTCACCTGATGAGAAAAGGCTCTTGTACCAAGAGGCTCTGCAGAAATTTCTTCATGAGTACGAAGATTATAAGAATCCGACAGAGCTCCCCGTGGTTATTAGGCACGGCGCAAGTAGCGCTGAGCATGGCGACACAGGACCTGGCCCGACGTTAGAGATGACCAACCAAAGAACAACGGAACACAACACATCGAACATGTGTTAAAAAACAGCCTCCCACATACATTGAGGAATAAAGGCTTAAGTCTTTATAATCTATTGAGTGAGGACCCCATCATACAGTGGGCCGATACAGGCGAGGTCATTGTTGAAGGAACAAGGGTACAAGGATCCAATATCGTTGATATTGTTCATGATCTGGTGAGAAAGTGGGACAGACCCTCACCAACAGGATGGAAGCATATTAAAGCAAGACTACAACAAATAAATGTCCCCAAAACATTGATAGGTAATCTGAATAGGTTAAAAGACCTGGATCAAGTCTCGCATGTGTCACAACTGAGTACGCCATCGCCCCCAGCAGCAGCGTCTCTGAAGAGGAGAAAGAAGAGAACAAACGGCCAACCTTATCCACGTGTCTCTAAAATACGCAAATGGCTAACATATTAAGTAAACGCTATTATGACATTTCTAACCCCGCCTCCTATGGTGGCGTTAATAGACTGTACAGAGGTGTTTACGGTGTAAGGAAAAAGATGTTGAGCGGTTTTTGCGAACAGGATGCTTATACACTTCATAAACCGGTGAGAAAAAGGTTTAAAACGGCCAAGACAACCGCGGATTCGATTGACTCTATTTGGCAAGCGGATTTAACAGACATGCAAAGATATTCAGTGTATAATGACGGATACCGCTACATCCTATTCATAATAGATGTATTCTCTAGATATCTGTGGCTAATTCCCCTGAAAAATAAATCGCCTGAAACAGTTGCTAAAGCGACCAAAACGTTGATGTTAAGAGAAGAAAGGGTTCCTGGCTATTTTTGTACGGATATGGGGAAAGAATTTATAGGTCGCGCTTTTCAGAACATGCGGACAGAGTTTAATATCAGTTACTACACGAGCAGGTCTATACATAAGGCCTCTTTAGCTGAAAGAGTTCAACGTACCATAAAGGAGCGCATGCATTGCTATTTTACACATAAAACACATACAGATATATAAACGTTCTCGGGTCATTGGCTTCATCATACAACCGTTCACACCACCGTACGATTGGCACAACGCCTAACGAAGTTTTAGAAAGAGGTGCGCTGCCAGAGGTGAGAAGAGATGGAGCACCGCCACCATCTACACATTTCAAAATCAATGATTATGTAAGGCTATCACGTTCGGGAAATAAATTCGCGAAGGGATTTGAGCAAGGATGGACACGTGAGATTTTTAAAGTTCGTGCTATGAGACCTAAAGGTGAGATAATGATGTATTACGTTGAAGATTTGAATGGGGAAGAGATCGCTGGAGGCTTTTACCGCGAGGAGTTGCAGAAAGTGACATTTAATTTAGGAAAAAGTGTGTTAAAATTGAAAAAATTTAGGCAGCAAAGGTTCAGGAAAGAGAAAAATGTACCTGGTGAAATGGCTGGGTTACCCAGAAAGCTTCAACACCTATATAAAAGCTGCTGCAATAATGAAGCTTAATTAGTATGCAACATGGCGCCTAGCCACTTCTATGTCACACTCCCGTCCTCTTCTCTCTCTGTACATCCTAACAACACCCTGGGCAACTTTGTGACAGAACTCCACGGACCCATTGAATTGGAGCGTGATTCGTATGAGGTGGGCTTATGTGAACTCCAGTTAGTCTCCAAATTTTTAACTCTTGAAAATGAGCAAATCATATTTCTGATCCTTAGAAGAATCGATGAGTGCGAAAAATTAGGCATAACCTTAGACAATACTATGCGTTCAGTCCTGTTCGGTGAGGAACGTACTATAGCACAAATGTATCGCTAGGAATCGGGCATTATGATACAGCCATGGACATTGTGACGGGGTTAAACAAGAGTCTTGAAAAGTCGTACCTGACAAACGATTTACTTTTTGAAGTCGTAAACATAGACACGCCTGCATGCACATTGAAGTTAAAGTCAACGCTTAGTAGAAATATTAAAGATAAAGAGCTGTTCACAATTGTGGCTGAGGGCCGATATAGCGCAGCTCTCCAAAGAGATACCTTTCACGAGGCACAGCATGACTTGTCCAGCTTAATGTATCAATTGAAGATGGAGAAATTGGGTGAAAGCTCTCCGCCCCCAGACATGTGCTATATTTACAGCAATATCGTAGAGCACCAATTTGTTGGGGACACCCAGGCGCGCCTGCTGCGCATTGCACACATCCCCAACCATAGAGGGAAAAGTTTGAGCATTACATATGACAAGCCCCATTATGTGAATGTTGCGACTAATCTATTAACCAACATCTCGATATATATAAGAACGATTGAGGGAAAAAATTTCCCATTCGGTGATGGGAGCTTAACAGTGAAACTACACTTTCGCCGTTTATAATGACCGAAGGCCATTCACAGTCTACCAAGAGATACCAGCGTGGGAGTGGACTTGGATCCATTTTTTCATCCATACTACGCACCGCTGTCCCACTGTTGAAGAGGGGTGCCAGGTACCTAGGGCGGAAGGCGTTACAAACAGGTTTTAACGCGGCAGAAGACATAATGGGCGGAACTAAGCCTAAAGAAGCTCTAAAAAAACATTTAAAACGTACACGGGACGAAATCATCAAAGATGCAAAGAGAAAAATGCGTGGTGGCGGAAAGAAGAGATCTGCCAGGAAGAAGGGGTTACCATCACGTGGCGCTAAACGTAAAAGGAAATAAAAAAGAAGTGCTCTAAGCGTATGAAACCTATGGCTGATCATTTTTTTAACTGATATAAGCTGAGGACACTACTCTCACGAATCATAGGCTGACTAATACTTGTCGAGGAGGTGGCACTATTTCTGACTCGTCATGGCGCGTTTCATCCATCCGTGTAGTTCACAATGCTGTAAATCGGAACTGTCCCTCTTTGATATGCCCCCACTCAGGTCTCTATTGAGCATAGCGACTTTATTACAATTAACCCATTAAACACAATTAGTTCGCCGAGTGCCCCTATAGAATTCGTGATACCCAGCTCAGGCCCTTACTTTTTTGACCCGAGCTGTGCACGCTAAACTGCGTATAGCCCATTCTGATGGAACGGACGACTGCGATGATAGTTACTCTGCCTACCCTGAAACCAACTTTTTACACTCCATATTCAGCCAGTGTGAGGTGTATTTAAACCAGGTTAACATCTCGGCAGGAACGGGGTACTACCACCTACGAGCCTATCTGGAAAATGTCCTCAACTTTTCAAAAGAAGCGAAGGACACCTTTTTAACCGCCGAGGGATATTACCATACTAAAGATGAAAATGGTATAAAGGATAAATTTAAAAATTCTAAAAAAAGATATACGAATGTTTTGGACGTCTTCATACAGATTTCACATTCCAGGAGAAACTGCTTATGAACGGGTGGATATGAAGTTGAAGCTTACCCGCACGATTCCTGAGATCTGCATAAATCTGGGGTCTGATCAAGAAGAGGGCGCGAAACCCGTTGTGATTCACATCATGGAGACGTATTTGCGTATACGCCGAGTGAAATTAAGTTCGCCAAAACAAATAGAAATTGAGAAAGACTTAATACACGCCACAGTAAAATACCCAATTAACAGGGTACAGATCAAACTATACACGGTGCCCGCCGGGTTGGCCTCGAAGCAACTAGAAAACGTGGCCCTTGGAGTCCTACCTAAAAGGATATTAATTGGAATGCAGGACCACGCCTCGACGAATGGAAATATAAAAGAGTGCCTTTAAATTCGAGAATTTCGGCCTTAAAAATATTACTCTATACGTAAATGGCATCGCTTTGGGAGGGACCATGATTACGGACTACTCATCAGACGCTGTGTTCCCGCTCTGCGCGAGAGCATATAGTAGTCTGGCTCATAATACAGGCGCTGTGACGAACTTGGGTTTGGTGTAACGCAGAAAGAATTTGTCGAAGAATTTAACATTTATTCATTTGATATTACGCCTGACTTGTCTGCTGGCGCAAATACGCATTTAAGTCCACAGCAGAGTGGGAATATCTCAGTCAGGTTGGAATTTGCCAAGCCTATAGACGCGCCTATTAGTGTACTCGTGTACCTCGAATCACAGGCACTAATAGAAGTTGATCGTTTCAGGAACGTGGTCACAGACTTTTAAAATGGACGCGAATACACTCCAGAGAGTAATGAAAAGTGACCGTTTCACACGCTCAAATTTATCGGTGTTTTGCGAAGAATGAAATATTGAAGCTTCCAAGTACGAGATTGGTATAGCGTTATCGTTAACACCGACATTGTGGGGGTGAGGGGATTCATTGGTTTGCAATCTATTTTAAAAATAGGGAAAGAATGTACTATTTTGATTCACTCGGCTTCAGCCCTGGAATGATCCTCTTATAGTAAAATTATCGAGCATACATGTACCTGAGATTGTATGGAACCCATACCGTTTTCAAGGATATTATAGCGAAACGTGCGGCTGTATTGCCTTTCATTTCTCCTGCACATGTCACGTGGGAAGGATTTATAAATTTTTAAAAATTATTCGATTTGTGCGACACAGAGATGAATGATAAAAGTGTATGCAGACAGATAAAAAAAAGGTTCCCATATGTTAGCACCCGCTGTATTGTGTAAAGGTGTATATCTATATTGGTAAAGTTGTATATACATTTGTAACTGTAAAATGTAGCCATTAAGACTTATTTAACGGACACTGGTTCCGCTTTGTACATGTTTTCTACCATTTAATAAAGAAAATACAATGTGTTTTGTTCTTAACCTCAAAAATACTTACATTAGTTCCTCGATGACCTGGCACTCGCTGGACCGGATGTGAGCCAATACCTCGACTTCTGTATTTCTGTATTCAGGTCACTGGGTTGGCTGTGCGGAGAAGCAACCATATAATTTATTCCCCTTTCATCAAAAGTAGCTATAACACGATCAAGTTCCGCATCGGTCCTATAAGATTAAGTAAAAATAAAGAGCTACAATAAGAGAAAACGCCACGAATTTAAAAAATTATAATAAAAAAGCAGATAATTCTTAAAAGTTTTGGTAATTTAAAAATCCTTCTGTGGTGCTGAGTTCTCGAGAAAAATATTATTAAAGCTCCACCATATATATATATATATATATGCCGAAATAATCACGATGGAAACAGACAATAATTAAAAACATAATGGGATTAAATTTTACGTAGTAGAAAAATTCAGAATAAAGCTAGGTTAGACTAACAGCAAACTGTAACCATAAGCAGATACCTGAGAGTTTCCAAAAGTAAGATTAGCTGGGTGTGCTATTCTCCATCTACCTGCAACGGGTCTCGAATCCGCAGAAAAATCTTAAGTTTTTAGTATTTCTATTGTAAGTTTTTAATATTTCTAAAATCGTACCTGTACAAGAAATGTACAAATAAAAATACACCACATATATATATATATATATATATATATATATATATATGCCGAAATAACCCGAAGGAAACATTGAATTAAAAATATTTTTCAAAACGCGTTTATTGCGGCCTTTTACGGTTAGGTTATATTGTTATATACGAGAAAGAGTCCTGGCCGATATATATATATATAATAGTACAGTTCCCGTCGCTTCGCTGACGGTTATCTGGTATCTCCCAAAACCTCCTCACCCCCATTCATGCAACTTGGGGGCTAACCCCCTCCCCCATTACCCCCACCCTTCCCCATTACCCCACCCATCCCCCATTACCCCACCCCCACCCTTCCCCCATTACTGCCGGGATAAATTTCACAAACAGTCAAACAAACAGGCTAAACTACAGAAAAGAACAGTCATGAAAATCTTGAGCTTCACATTGCCGCCCGTAATACAATTTCTGAATATTTTTCTCACAATTTTTTCTCACAATTTCTGAAAGTGTGACGGACGGACGGACGGACGGACGGACAGACGGACGGGCAGACGGACGGACGGACAGACGGACAGCTCTCTTATTATAGTATAGAAGATTATGTCCTGGTTAGGTTATATTATTATAAACGGGAAAGAATCCTGGCCGATATATATATATATATAATATATATATATATATATATATATATATATATATATATTATGTCCCGGTTAGGTTATATTATTATAAACGAGAAAGTCCTGAGATTAAATTTTCTTTGTAGGAAAACTCAGAATAAAGCTAGGTTAGGCACTTATAAGTTAACACTGAATGAGCCGCAGAATATAATTACTTACATTTTAATATCGTCTTCATTGAACGGTTCTTGCATTTCCTCACAATTTTCCGTAACAATCTGGATAGATAAATGTTCCTCCCGATCTGCAGCTCTGAAAATTAGACGCGTTGCGTGAATATAAAAATCTTGAGCTTCAAACAGATCGGAGGAGTCGTACAGCTGGCTCATAGTTGGTATTTCAAAAACACTAAGCACGAAAACGATTGAACTGAGGCTCTGAGATGAGCTGCGCCCTTTTATAAAGGGGGCTTGTGACCACCCCACAACAAACAAACGCTAGCTTCCTATTGGCTAGCGGTGAATTTTGGGCGGATCTTGACGCGTAGTCCTGCATAGCGGCCAAACAGAGGTCCTGGGCTCCGCCCACAGGGCTGTGATTGGTTGCCCCGTGAAATCTGGGGCGTGTCAGATATCCCCATTCGTGGAGAGACGAGAAACGCTTCGTTTTTTTATCTTGTATTCGACCGAGAGAGAGAGAGAAGAGAGAGAGAGAGAGAATTGAGGTTGGATTGTGAAACGTTTTATGATGTCTGAAACATAAAAGTGGAAGATAGTTAATTACCCATAAAGAAAGCCGCTGTAAAATTTATTTTGTCATATAAGAATTCTACACGCAATAAATAAATTTAAAATAACATGCGTGCTGATTGCGGGTGATTAGCGCAAAGTTTACGATCTCGAGCAGCTCGCTGATTGATATATATAGCGAGAGAGAGAGAGATTTGTACATATGTACCTTTGCTTTCAGTACAATAAATAAATTAAAAAAAACAAAGACGTGTGATGTAGCGTTTCAATAAACACAAAAGTTTACGATCTCGAGAGAATGGAAATAAGATTGACACGACGGAGGGCTGTATAATTTAATAATGCGTACCTTATCTCGAATCTTGGAAACCAGAAAAACGGCAATGAAGAATTAAACATGTGTATATATATATATGTATATATATATATGTGTGTGTGTGTGTATATATATATATGAGAGAAGTTCAGAATGGAAGTGAGAGGGTGTTCAAAGCCCGTAATTAATTTTTTTTTTGTAGAATCAGATGTTTCAAATTTTATTTTTAAGTATGAACCAAGTTTTATATATATATGAAAATTATTTCACGAAAGTAACACGTGAAAAATATTTATGATGAATAAAACCACGAAGGAAAGGAAATACCAAAAAGGTGCTCAAGCGCTTTCGTCTAATGACATCCTCAGGAACACTGAGTGTTCCTGAGGATGTCATTAGACGAAAGCGCTTGAGCACCTTTTTGTGTTTCCTTTCCTTCGTGGTTTTATTCATCATATATATATATATAATATATATATATATATATGAAGGAATTAACGGGTTTTACATTGATATAAAATAATTCTTAAAAATAATTATCATAATTGGTAGAGGCTGAGTTAATTAATACAATTTAACGTGATTATAAATTTTGTATGCGTTTTTTGTACTAATCAAAATTTTTTATATGAACTTTTTTATGGAACTGTACATATATAGGCTTTCTTTGGTTTCCGCCCGAATTAATCATTCTGACGACGGTCTAGCTTTTCGCCCCACCCTAGACCTACTTTGTAATGGGGATATACAGGGTGGGCCGTAAGTTTCCATACATAGGAAAAATTAAACGTTTGTTTTTATGTTTCAGATACCATAAGAATATGCGTTTGACATAAGATCTTGTTTACTGATGAAGCAAATTTTTACGTCAATGGAGAGGTTAATCGGCAAAACATACGTTATTGGAGTAATGCTAACCCTAACTGGCTGAGTCCGACGAAGATGCAAGGTGCCGGTAAAGTGATGGTGTGGGCCGGGATATGGGGTGACAGAATTATTGGACCAATTTTTGTCAGTGGAAATCTTAATGCCGAAAGGTATCTTAACATGTTGCAAGAAGAGATTTTCCCATCCCTGCTAAACGAGGAAGGTAACTTCCCAGTTTACTTCCAGCAAGATGGAGCTCCACCTCATTATGGTCTTCACGTGCGTCGGTATTTGGATCAGCAGCAGTTTCCGGATGCTTGGATTGGTCGGCGTGGTCCTGTGGAGTGGCCTCCCAGATCCCCAGATCTCACCCCCCTTGATTTCTATCTTTGGGGGCACTTGAAGGCCATGGTTATCAGGAAAAGATACGAGACATAAATCATCTAAAGGAACGTATCACCAACGCCATTACAAGCATAACGTCAACTGTGCTAATGCGTGTTCATCAACAGTGGGGAACACGTATTGAAATGTGTTTTCAAAACAATGGCAACCATGTAGAGCATATTATATAAATAAAAATGGTTGTCCATAACAAAATGTTTATTTTTCCTATGTATGGAAACTTACGGCCCATCCTGTATATATATATATACACATAAAAGAGAGCGCGCTAGAGAAATCCCTGCTAGGGCACTCTGGGTAACTATTTATCTACCAACCATGGAAAGATATTTACACGAATTTTTTTAGATGAACTTTTTTCCGGAATTGTACATATATAGGCTCGCCTTTGCTTTCGATGGTTTCAACTCGAATTGTTCGTGCTGGCGAAGGTCAAGCTTTACAATCCACCTTAGACCTACTTTTAAATGGGGAAATATAAATATATGAGAGAACAGGTAAACAACATGATAGAGTGTTGCAATACAGTTTAACGGGTTCCCCTGATTGCCCCTACCAACCGTGGAAGGATGTTTACACTCCACCTTAGACCTACAGTTTAACAAGGATCATTAGGTCACCCTGGCTACCAACCGCGGAAGGACGCGCCGCCGCCGGGTCTCGAGCTCGCTTACACTCCACCTTAGAGCTACAGTTTAATGCGGATCATTACGTCACCCTGGCTACCAACCGCAGAAGGACGCGCCGCCGCCGAGCCTGAGGCATATAATCGTAATATTTTATGGACGTATAGACGGGTGTGTACGTGCCAAACGAAGTATACACTATGCCAACTGGCTGATAATGCGTGGAGGCACTGGCTCTTTAAGGCGACTGGCTGATTAGGGGCCCTATAAGACAACGGCCGCTCGGCTGAAGTCTTAATATGCACTTGGCTCCTGTCAAGCGAACACCTCTCCTCCTCTCTCTCCTTCTCTCTCTTAGGTTAGGTATATCCCTTTGGGGGATGAGGCCGTTCCACCTTATCCTCCAAAGAGGTCTCCTCCAGCAGGAGTTCATTGCAACTTGGGGCATAACTCCGCCTCGAAGTTGTATAATCCCCTTGTTGCTCTTGCAGCAACCCTCTCCCCCCTTTAGGGGGGTGCCTTGCAAAAAGGAGGTGGGGGTTTGGCACTGGCACTATGCTTGCCGTGCAACGAAGTGGGAGGGGTGTTGGCACTCTTGCAACATTGATCAACATTTACAATTGCATTGCCCATACTACTCGCGCACACAAACGCGCATACACTCCAGAGCCATGAAGCTTTTCAACACTTCAGGCACTGGAACTTGACTTTCAGAATCGGTTTCTTCTTGCTTGCACGCTTTGTCCTGGTAACTGCTTTGATCGATCCTTCCCCTGCGTACGGATCAAAAATGACATCAACTCTTGTTGTGTGTTCATTGAAATAACTCGCCACGGCCTTGAAGAACACTTCAGCATAGTTGCCGAATGTCCGACAGCCGCCAGGCTTGCCAAGAGCTTGGATGAGTGCATGGCCATCTATCATCACACAGTTCTTCAGATCAGAGGTTGGAACCTCTGAGCTTATGGTCTGCTGAGCCATCAGGATGTTTATCAGCTCAGACTTCGATGTCGAATTCATCTCTCCTCCAGCCTTCGCCAGACTAAATGGGACTGGGGACAGTTCATGCATCAAGACGTTGACTATCTCCACCATGCGACCTGTGGTCGCGGCATTCAGGAGCCGCTGTAGTAACTTTCTGTCAGCTTTGATGGTCTTCTGCATGTTCTGCTTGGTGGAAACTGTAGCTTTGTACACATCAGCGAAGGTTTTCGACCGATGTTTCTTCATCGTTTTATGGAAGCCTACTATCTGTTCAATCAGTCTCTCCTTCATGAAGCCGATTACATGCTGCTTTCCTCGATCCTGAGCTGTCAGCAGGTTCTCCACAACGTCTGTGGGTGCAGTGTCTTTGGTTGCCAGTGAAACAAGTGTGATGTTAGTGACGGCATCTGTATCTCCTGCTTCACTCACGTGAACTCTGAAGACGTCAGACTGCTTCAACTGCTGAACTAGCTTTATGACATCATGAGCGTCACGCCTAGTGCGAGAAGGCAGACTGCCAACCCGAGTGAAGGTGGTTTCCCCATCATCATCTTGAAGATTGAAGAGGCATCTTGTGTCTTGAAAGATGCGTGACTGCTCTGACCATGTGATGCAGAACCTGTCTCTTGCTTGGTCATTCTTTGTGATGCCCATGATACCATTGTGCATTTATCTATTCGGTTGCCTGATCAGCTGGAACTTGGTTGAAGCGCTTCGCCGTCCTCTTGACGACAAAGTTCCCATTACATATCAGCCAAGTAGACCGGCCCCTAACGTGCATAGTTTGTGTGGTCATAGATAGTTAGCCAAGGCAGCATTGCAGCAAAGGCGTTCTATGTGGAGATTCCACATGCCATCTCTCTGAGTTCTGATGAAGGCCAGTAGGATCTCTACCATTTCCATGTAGGATGACCACAGCATGAAATTGGGATTTTCATAGTGCTGGTCATTGACTTCCTCCATGAGCCTGTGAAATTTCTCATCTGCCAAAACGTCTGAGAAGTTGTCAACAGCATCACGCATCTCATCTATGTCAGCTCTGTCTTTGAAAAGCGAAGCAATATTGAGGGGAAGCTGTTTGACGTTCTCATCTCCGTTGCCAGTTGCAGCCAGCCATGACTCAAACATCTGCCACTTGATGCGCCACAGTGCCTTATACGTCAGCTGGTGACCTCTAACAGCTCGGTAGTAGGCCTTGCCGTCCAGCATTGTCTCAGTGGTGTCAGCCGCGTACACACCTGCCTCTGTCCATAAGTCATCAAGTCCCACACTTTCCATGTGCTGACCAATGGCTTTCACAAAGTCGAAGCAGATATGGAGGCCTCCCATGAGCAAGACCACGTTGGCAAATTTCGAGTTTGCCCAGAGGCTGATCAGCAGTGATGATGTTTACTTCTGGTTGACATACTCAGAAACGGCTATGGAGCGATTGATGACGTTGGTCATGGTGTCATTGTTATCTGCTGGTGCCTGCAGGATTGGCAACATCGCGGCGGTCGTTACTGGTGGATCCGTAGTGCTGATAGGTTGATTGAATGCTCCCCAGCTTGGAACGGATATCGCTTCATCATGGATGCGTGACACCACCCAGGCCAAGTCCTTGGCACGTGCCCGGTCCCTCTCAGGTTCAAGTGCAAGTCGTCTGTGGTAGTGTCGTAGCCAGGAGGAGATGGTCTCTTGCCAGATGGGAGGGTAGCCTGGTCCAGCCTTTGGAACTCCTGTAGGTCATCAGGTTTGATAGATTTTTCGATCTCTTGTGCTTGCCACCCTTTTGGCCATGACTGTGGAGGGGGTCCTCTCTGCCATACCATCAGTTGAGTGCTGTGGAAGGTGTTCTTCCCGTCTAAGGTTGACTCCAAGACACCTATGTTGTCACAAGAGCAGTGAATCATTCTCTCTTTGACGATGGTGTCAGGGATGTAGACATATCCATTCTCAGCATACCTCTCCAGGATATTCTGAGCGATGGTGGTGTCTATCCTTCTTACAGTGTCGATACCAATAGTGTGATTTGCCGCGTGGAACAAATCTAGGAGTGCTTCTGAGCGGGTGGCTTGGTGCAGAGTAAGACCCAAGCCCACATGCTTTGGTGTCAACTTTCGTCGGTTAGAGACTGCATAGACTACGTCCTGGGCAATGCTACACACACTCTGCTTCACTTTCTGGTCCTCTTCACTTCCCTCATCCACAGCATCCATTCCCCCAAAGAGCAATCGTAGAAACAGGTACAGACTGTCGGGTATGACGCGATCAACGTGTTCCCGATCAAGACCTTGCCATGCCTCGGAGTGCCCAGGAGTTTCAAGAACATCTTGTCGAACCTTCCCTTCAGAACCACGTGTACCATATCTTGGAATATGCTGCTAGTGGCACACATGCGGACATGAGCATCTTCAACTTCAGTAGACTATTGGCGTACATAGCTGGCGTTTGAGGCAAGCAGCCTTTGAACATCTGAGTAGAACGTTGTTCTCCTGGAGTATTTCACGGTGATGGTGTCATTACACGTACTCTCGTATCTGTCCCAGACGTCTCCCATGCCGTATGCGTGACCACGAGACAGGCCTACTGTCAAGTCTTTGCACAGCTTCGTCATGCACTCATTTTCAGGGCCTTGCTGCTCCTCTGACACCGTTTGTTTTCTAGTACGTCTCTCAAATGTTACCAAACATGCCAGATGATAGCAGCCTTCAACTGCAATCACATCACTCACCGCTGACAACGGTATGCTCATGAGATGGTCGTGTTTGGCACGCTGGATCAAGTCATCTGACTTCTCCATTGTCTCCACCCTCTACAGTTTCTTTGTGGTCTTCTTTTGGCAAAACATGCAGAGGGTCCAGTCAATCACTGGTGTTGAACGTCTACGCTTTGGGGGAAAAGCCTGAGAGCCTGCACTTTTTGTGGTCGCCGATGCACCCATGGTCTGCTGCTGACTTCGCAGCCTTTTGAGTTTGCCTTCAGAGGTGAATAAAGAGTAGCATGATTTATGCCACTTGAGTTCCAATGCATTGAAATCATCCTTGGAATGATTTTCCAGTCTTTGTAAAACATCAAGATAGTAGGTATCTCCCAGGTTCTTTCTCTCATCGCCCACAGTCATAGTTCTTGCTTTTCCTCCTTCTGCTGATGCTGTGCACAGGTCACCAGCGCTGCTTTGGCAGAAGAAGCAACAATCCTCACTGACATCCTGACCTTTCCTCTTGCGCTTGATGACAGCTACAGGGTCCATTGCTGATGAGCTCCCTGTCTGCAAAGACAAGTG
This sequence comes from Bathynomus jamesi, assembly GCA_023014485.1. Taxonomy (NCBI): domain Eukaryota; kingdom Metazoa; phylum Arthropoda; class Malacostraca; order Isopoda; family Cirolanidae; genus Bathynomus; species Bathynomus jamesi. The sequence continues at coordinate 46,989 of JAJOZX010009715.1, read as the reverse complement.
GGAATGGCAGTATGTAGTAGCCACAGATATAGTAAAACAATCGAAACATATTTATCCTTTAGCAGTATTATTATTATTATTTTACCAGTTGGCACTGTCTGCACTCTTTTAATTGCATATACCAAACCAATGTCTGGCCAGCTAGTGCACTGAAAATATTCAACATGTGAAAGTATGCTATTACTTGTACTATGGTAGTAGTAGGCACATGCGCACCTCACCTAGCATGCTAAATGTAGTTTTAATGGAAATAAAGACAGAGTCATAGTTACATTCAATTATTATCCATAAAATCACAAAAATATGCTTTATGTGCTAATGATACACCTTTAAACACGTTGTTACATAGAGCCACCACTGAAATGCAAAATTTCGGAATTTTTCAGAATTTGACTTTTGTAACCTTGTATGGGACCTTCAAACCCAAAACTGAGAGTGGCATCCACTCACATCTTGTTTGGCATCCTCAATACTACTTATCTAAGGTGGGTGCCCTTTCTAGGTTTTTTTTCTGGGTTTTTTTCTAGAGGACTTTTCAATTTTTGGCCGGCCCACTATTAGATGAAGATTTGCTGAAAGTAACAGTAGAGGAAAACCCAACGGTAACTGTAAGAGAACTTGGCCTGCAATTTGGCGTTAGCCATATGACCATTTATCGTCATTTGAAGCTGTTAGGAAAAGTAGTGAAGTTTAGAAAATGGGTTCCGCATGATTTGTCATAAGCGAATCTTCAACATCGAATCGATATTTGCACATCACTGTATTCTCGGTAAATACAGGCACCGTTTTTGAATCGGATCGTCATTGGGGATGAAAAATGGGTCCTCTATAACAATATTAAGCGTCGACATCACTGGTTTAGCCGTGAAACAAATCCTGAACCTCAGTCAAGGAATGGATCCCATCCGCATCCAAAGAAAATTTTGCTATGCGTTTGGTGGGATATTCAAGGAATTATTCATTTTGAGCTTCTGCCAGATAAACAAACAATCACAGCTTAAGTCTACTGCCAACAATTCCAACGATTGAAGACGACATTACAAGAAAAACGTCTTGCATTAATTAATCGCAGAGGTGTTCTATTCCACCAGGATAACGTGCACCCTCACACTGCTGGAATCACCACTGCCCAATTGGAGGCACTTGGTTAGGAAAAAATGCCTCATCCACCTTATTCTCCGGACATCGCACCTTCAGACTACCATTTATTCAGCAGTCTGCAACACCACCTAGATGGTCAAAAGTTGCAATCCAGGGAAGCTATTGAAAACGAAGTGATCGCTTTTTTAATTCGAAACCAAGGGATTTCTTTGAACGTGGCATAAAAAAAACTTTTCTACAGGTGGAAGGAGGTTACAGAAAAAGAAAGGAATTATATTGATGATTAATGTGTCATTATGTCACTTAATTTTTGTTCTGAATAAACTAAAAATTCGAGCAAATTTGTCCTTATAATTCCTTTAATTTTTGTTCTGAATGAACTAAAAAATCGAACAGAATATATATGGAACAAATGGATTTTAATTTAAAACAATTCAATGTGGATCAATCGTTTAATATCTGCTAGGTGCTCGATACCCTGTGACGATGCTTAGTCATCCAATATCATCAGTATTAGAAAAATGTATGAGCTGTCAAAATAATTTTCTGTCTATAACTGTATCCTTTCTCCTTATAGGTCCGATGCAGAACTTGATCGTGTTACAGCTACTTTTCGTGACAGCTTTGAAGAAAAGCAAATAGTCGACGGCGATCTGGAGTGTGAAAAAACTATATAGGGCTATGGGTTGATTGCCTGTTACCCTCATCCGTTGGAAATTTCCAGCAGATTTCAGTGGAGAGTTAACGACAAAAGCCCTTCGTTTTTTCGTTAGTTATGTATATGTAGGTCATCAAAGGACCTCTTTATGTTTATTTGCCTTCGGTATTTGCGCTGCTTAATGGGAAAGAAAGGAATTGCCTTATCTTATTATTTCGTTGGGCCTCGCTTCTGTTTCGATGCAGGGCGCGACGATCTTTTTCGATGTAGGGCCGTTGTACGATGAAGTTACACAATGAGTTGATTTGATGTAACTAATATCGGCAGTCACTATTTAAATACCTAAAAGAATAGGCCTATCCATTTTATAGTTATTAGGTTCTATATTATGAGGATTTTACTTAGAACTTATAGAAAGATAAAGTACATCTTCCTTGCTTAAAGCATCGCTGTAACATAAGCAAGCTCCGAGCGAGCCGCTGTAATATAATCTTTGTCTTTTATTATTTGCTGATTTTTCAAAGTTCGTTGACTCTTCTCTTGAAGTAATTTTCACGAGTCAGCAATGAAAAATGTTGAACACGAAATAATAAATTTGGTGTTCTTGTTGTTATGCAGGCCCGATGCCTACATATGAGTTCTATGTATGTATGGCAATTATTTTCATTCTCAATAGGCTATGTCGCCAATCCCGAGGCAATTTTGTAGATATTTAATTCAAGTATTTAATAATTTATATTTAATTATGAAATAAAGGTACCGCATGCGATACCATATTGTAAACATGTATAGTTTTTCCATATGGAGGTTTTACAGCGCAGCCAACCCAGTGACTTAAATACGGAGGTCGAAGTATTGGCTCCAACGATTGCCAAGTCATCGGGGAACTAATGTAAGCTTTTTCTTTTCGTTAAGAATAAGACAGTGTATTTTCATCAATTTATTAAATGATACAAATCATGTTTTATAGGTTAGTACAATTCAACATAAATTAGTTACAGAACTAGCATCCATTAAATAAGCTACAGAGCACAAGACTAACATTATTGGAGACTTTTTATATTTTACACAATATAGTTACAATTTATATATATATATATATATATATATATATATACACACACGCATAAAAGTTTACACAATACATGAGCGGGACAAATGGAACCTTTTTTTTATCTGCATGCACACCATTTCATCATTCAGCTCAGTGTCGCACAAATCGAATTTTTAAAAATTTAAATCCCTTTCCACGTGACATGTGCAAGAAATGAAAGCATACATGCGCAAGTATTACTAAAATATCCTTGTAATGGTGGGATTCCAGACAATTTCAGGGATATGCAACTGTTCGAGAAATTTTACAATAACAGGGTCACTCCAGGGATGAGTCCCAGTGAATTAAAATATACATTCTTTCCCTATTTTTAAAGTAGATGCAACCAATGAATCCCTTCGCCACCAACAATGTCCGTGTTGACAATAATTCCCCGCATTTTCTCGTAGTTGGTAATTTCAATGTTTCATTCTTCGCAAACACACCGATAAATTTGGCGTGTGATTCGGTCACTATTCATTACTCTCTGAAGTGTATTCGCATCCATTTTAAAAGTCAGTGACTACGTTCCTGAAGCGGTCATTTCTATTAGGCTTGTGACTCGAGGTATACTAGTACACTAATAGAGCGTCTATCGGGTTGGCGAATTCCAATCTGACTGAGATTTCCACTGTTGTGGACTTAAGTGTGTATTTACACTAGCAGATAAGTCGGGTGTGATATCAAACGGGTAAAGGTTAAATTGATCGATGAATTCTTTCTGCGTTACCCGAATCCCGAGCTCATCACAAGCACCTGCAATATGGGCCAGATTACTATAAGCTCTCGCGCAAAGCGGGAACACCGCGTCTGATGAGTAGTCCGTATCCATAGTCCCACCCAACGCAACGCCATTGACGTATAGTTATATTTTTAAGGCCGAAATTCTCGAATTTAAAGGCGTTCTTTTTATATTTTCCATTCGTCGAAGCGTGATCCTGCATTCCAATTAATAACGTTTTAGGTAGAACCCAGGGCCACGTTTTCTAGCTGCTTCGAGGCCAACCCTGTGGGCACCGTGTATAGTTTGATCTGTACTCTGTTAATTGGGTATTTTACTGTTGCGTGTATTAAATTTTTTCAATTTCTAATTGCTTAGCACGCACGCGAGATATGTTTCCATAATGTGAATCACAACGGGTTTTGCGCCCTCTTCTTGATCAGGCCCAGATTTATGCAGATCTCAGGATTCGTGCGGGTGAGCTTTAATTTCATATCCACCCATTCATAAGCAGTTTCTCCTGGAATGTGAGGTCTGTATGCAGACGTCCAAAACACTCATACATCTTTTTAGAATTTTTAAATTTATCCTTTATATTACTTTCGTCTGTAGTCTGATAATAGCCCTCGGCAGTTAAAAAGGTATCCTTCGCTTCTTTTGAAAAGTTGAGGACATTTTCCAGATAGGCTCGTAGGTGATAATAACCGTTCCTGCCGAAATGTTGACCTGGTTTAAATACACCTCACACTGACTGAATATGGAGTAGAAAGTTGGTTTCAGGGTATGCAGAATAATTATCATCGCAGTCCGTTCCATCAGAATGGGCTATACGTAGTTTAGCGTACATGTGCATGCAGCTTGGATCAAAAAAGTATGGACCTGAGCTGGGTATCACGAATTCTATAGGGGCACTCGGGGAACTAATTGTGTTTAATGGGTTAATTGTAATAAAGTCACTGTGCTCAATAGAAACTTGTGTTGGGGGCATATCAAAGAGGGACAGCTCCGATTTACAACATTGTGAGCTACACGGATGGATGAAGCGTGCCATGACGAGTCAGAAATAGTGCCACCTCTCTCGACAAGTAGTAATCAGCCTATGATTCGTGAGAGCAATGTCCTCAGCTTATATCAGTTAAAAAAATGATCAACCATAGGTTTCATTCGCTTAGAACACTTCTTTTTTGATGTCCTTTTACGTTTAACGCCACGTGTTGGTAACCCCTTCTTCAGGAGAGCCCTCATCTTCTTCCCGCCATCACGCATTTTTCTCTTTGCATCTTTGATGATTTCGTCCCGTGTACGTTTAAAATGTTTTTTAGAGCTTCTTTAGGTTTAGCTCCACCCATTATGTCTTCTACCGTGTTAAAACCTGATTGTAACGCTTTCCTCCCGAGGTATCTGGCCCCCTCTTCAACAATGGGACAGCCGTGCGTAGTATGGTTGAAAAAATGGATCCAAGCCCATCCCACTGATATCTCACCCCTCGATAGACTGTGAAAGGCTTCGGGTCATTATAACTGAATGCGACGAAAGTAGCTTCACTGTTAAGCTCCCATCACCGAATGGGAAATTTTTTCCTCAATCGTTCTTATATATATTGAGATATTGGTTAATAGATTAGTCGCAACATTCACATAATGGGGCTTGTCATATGTAATGCTCAAGCTCTTCCCTCTATGGTTGGGAATGTGTGCAATGCGCAGCAGACGCGCCTGGGTATCCCCAACAAATTGATGCTCCACGATATTGCTGTAAATATAGCACATGTCTGGGGATGGATAGCCACATCCAATTTCTCCAATTTCAACTGATACATTAAGCTGGACAAGTCATGTTGTGCCTCGTGAAAGGTATCTCTTTGGAACGCTGCTCCATATCGGCCCTCTGGTTATAATTTGGAACAATCCTTTGTCTTTAATATTTCTATTATCCTGTGATTTTAGGGTCAGAGCATGTGCAGGGGTTTCTTTGTTTACGATTTCGTATACTAAATCAGCCGTAAGATTTGAGCTTTTTAAACTTCCGTTTAAGTCTCTCACAACATCCTCGGCCGCACCATAACGACCCGGCCTAGTGTTACTACTGTAGTGTAATGGCCTCCCCACTCCGGGCGGCACGCATGGTTTCATCCCTAATTACCCCTGCCTTTTCACACTCATCACGATCTCTAAGAACCGTAAAAACGGGTTCTTTATAATCAATACTTAAGAAGCTGGTGGATAGCTGAATTTCGCATAACCCCACCTCATACGAATCACGTTCCAATTCAATGGGCCCATGGAGTTCTGTTACAAAGTTGGCTAGTGTGTTGTTAGGATGTACAGACAGAGAAGAAGAGGACGGGAGTGTGACATAGAAGTGGTTAGGCGCCATGTTGCATACTATTTAAGCTTCATTATTGCATCAGCTTTTATATAGGTGTTGAAGCTTTCTGGGTACCTAGCCATTTCACCAGGTACATTTTTCTCTTTCCTGAACCTTTGCTGCCTAAATTTTTCAATTTTAAACACATTTTTTCCTAAATTAAATGTCACTTTCTGCAACTCCTCGCGGTAAAAGCCCCATGCGCCTTCTTCCCCATTCAAATCTTCAACGTAATACATCATTATCTCGCCTTTAGGTCTCATAGCCCTAACTTACAAAATCTCACGTGTTCATCCTTGCTCAAATCCCTTCGCGAATCTATTTCCTGAACGCGATAGCCTTACATAATCACTGATTTTGAAACGTGTAGAGTGTGGCTTTGCTCTACGAATATCTCTTCTCACCTCACACTGTGTGCGTATCTCTTTCTAAAACATTGTTAGGTGTTGTCCCAATCGCGCGATGGTGTGAACGATTGTATGACGAGGCCAATGATCCCAAAATGTTTATATATCTGTGTTTGTTTTTATGTGTAAAATAGTGATGCATGCGTTCCTTTATGGTTCGTTGAACTCTTTCAGCTAATGAGCCCTTATGTATAGAATTGCTAGTGAAGTAACTGATATTAAACCCTGCCAACATGTTCTGAAAAGCTCGGCCTATAAATTCTTTTCCCATATCCGTACAAAAATAGCCTGGAACCCTGTTTTCTTTCACCATCAGCGTTTTGGTTGCTTTGCAACTGTTTCAGGCGATTTATTTTTCAGAGGAATGAGACACAGATATCTAGAGAATACATCTATTATGAATAGGATGTAGCGGTAGCCGTCGTTATAGACTGAATGTCTTTACATGTCTGTTAAATCTGCTTGCCAAATAAAATCAATCGAAGCTGCTGTTGTCCTGGCTGTTTTAAACCTTTTCCTCACCAGCTTATGAAGCGTATAAGCATCCTGCTCCCGCAAAAACCTCTCAGCATCTTTTTTCCCTACTCCATCATTGTAAACACCTCTGTACAGTCTATCAACACAGCCATAGGAGGCTGGGCTAGAAATATCATAATAGCGTTTTCTTAATATGTGGATTTTAGAGACACGTGGATAGGGTTGGCCGTTGTTTTTTGGTCTCTTCTTTCTCCTCTTCAGAGATGCTACGTTGGGGGTGATGGCGTACTCAGTTGTTGTGACACATGCGAGACTTGCTCCAAATCTTTTAACCTATTCAGATTTCCTATCCATGTTTTGGAGACATTTATTTGTTGTAGGCTTGCTTTAATATGCTTCCATCCTGATGGGGAGGGCCTGTCCAACTTTCTCACCAGATCATGGACAATGCCGATGATATTGGATCCCTGTACCCTTGTTCCTTCAACAATAACCTCGCCTGTATCGGTCCATTGTACGATGGGGTCCTCACTCAATACATTATAAAGACTTAAGCCTTTGTTCCTCAATGTATGTGGGAGACTGCTTTTTAATACATATTCGATGTGTTGCGTTAGTTTGTTCTTTGGCTGGTCATCTCTAACGTCGGGCCCAGGTCCTATGTCGCCATGCTCATCGTTGCCCGCGCTGTGCCTAATAACCACGGGGAGCTCTGTCGGATCCTTATAATATTCGTACTCATGAAGAAATTTCTGCAGAGTCTCTTGGTACAAGATCGTTTTCTTCTCAAGAAACTTTTAACTGTTTAATAGGTCCATCAATTCGCTTTCCATTCTTTTAAGCCTGCTTTTACGGGGTTCTTGAACCGTGTCTGGACTCTTTGAACTTTGCAGTAAAGATACACCTCGTGCGGAATCACTACCACTTTCTTCATTATATTAATCTAGTCAGTAAAGGACCCAAAATTGAAAATAAGATGGGGAGGAATGATCCCCTCTTTCTACAATAATTCACTTTTTCTTCTCCACTGTTTGACTTTTACGTGCGAGCGTACGTATTATGTTCTTGTAACGACGTAGGCGAGCTTTCTGAGAGGATTTCTTTGGTACATTACATTTTATAACATTAAGGCAGATTTCACAGATGCATTTTAAAAAGTCGGAGTCGATATTTTTAACAAACATCTGCTGCAATGCCGGGGCAGTCGATGATAGAGTTTTATTAATTCACGGTATTTCTTTAGCCTCTTTGTCATTCTGGAATATACACTGTTTCAGGCTCGTTTGGGAATATATTCGTTCTTTGAAGCACCCTAAACGTGTTTCGCGGATGAAGGTCAACAAAGCAAATATCCGTAACGCTGACTTGTAGCTTCTTTATAAAATTCCAAACACTGTAAATGTCTCGGCAAACGTGTTATCCATTTCCAACATGAGATCGTCAATTACAATGACTGTATGCTCATTTCCCTTTAACGAATTAACGTCATATACGCCTTTGTGGAACAAAATATAATTTTGGTACTCGTTGAACACTGACTGATACGTCGAATAGCACCATATTACTTAATGCACATATTTTGAGAACATCTCCCCCTTATCTTTAATGATTTTAAGCATAAACACAGTTTTACCACATCCTGTAGTGCCAGATATAATACAAGTGAACGGGCTTGTGAACCTGAATTTTTCTACAGATTCCCTCTGTAATACGTCACACCCCTAAGTGGAACATTTACAAAATATAACAAAATTTAAGTGTTGCTCCTTATATTCTTGTTTTTCTCCTTCTTCCACAGAACCGTGAATGATGATGAGGTACAGCACCCTATCATCGATATTACAGACGACCCCGATGACAGTGTAGTTGTGGTTACAGACTCCGCCCCCGCTGACGAACCCTCAACAGCGACACCTCCACCACGTGTCAGTTCAAAGCAGAGGCACGATGATGAAGAACCTTCCACGTCAGGTATAAAACGTGCCAGGAGTGTACCGTTTGCTGGACCTCAGTAATAGAGCCCCAGCCCTCTACGTCTCACGACACAACCTCCACATTAGTACCATCCTTAATTAAATTTGTATCCCCTTATTCCCGTTCAATTCCGGGTACATCCTCCACACCAGCAGCTTCTCGTGCTGTAGAGGAAGGTATAACATTCGAACTGGTGCGCACCGCTAACCTCACATCGGCCCTGACTAGAAATCGTTATATAGTCAGGGTTGACCATGGAACCCTGTATAGCAACGGTGTTGAAGACGGACTGCGACAGTTAGTTGAACGTATTGTGGAGTTTGCCCTTCAAAACAGCGACGAACGTAAAGTCAGGACGAAGTTATCCTTCGAGTTCGGGTCAGTTGACGGGGATGTAGATGATTTTTGGGTAGTAATACCATTCAGACGCTTGGCCGATGTAGATGTAGAATATATCTTGGGTCGTATAATGCAGGCCTCTCAAAGTAGTACAGCCTTCAATATGGACAACTTCACGGTAGATATTGATAGAGTATTCCGAGTTGCGGGTCATAGTGCCACACCTTATACTCTTAACTTCAATTCTCAGGCTATTTATGGACGGCATATAAACGCCGATCGTGGTTGCGGCTTTATAGCAATAGTCTTGGCCCGTATGTTTACTGTACAAAATACACGGGCCCAAAAAATTTGGTTCCCTACGGTTGTGCAGCGTCTCGTAAACTGGCTTCAGATTGCAAGCTTGAGTTTGAGGGTAATATGGGTCCTGAAGAGCTGAGAAGGGTAGAGCAGGAAATGAATGTTCGTATAGTTGTATTTGAAATGGGTGATCATCGTTAGAGTGTGTATGTTTTTGAAACTGTGTGCGAGATCGTACAAGACCTCTACTTATTTTAGGATTGTCAGGAACATCCTATCTCCCCATCCGCAATATAAGGGACCTTTACGCCAGTTTTGATAAAAGTCAAAAATTTGGACGGCATCATGATTTGTGTAAGGGATGTCTCGAGTTTGCGGATGATACAGTGAAACATTGTAAGGAATGTCACATGGTTTGTGAGCAGTGTAAAAGCTCCAAATGTGAAAGTCGTGTAGTTGAAGCTGAGAAGAGGGAATGTAATGTGTGTAGACGTACATTTTTCAAAAATAAATGCTTTGAGCTCCATGAGTCAATTGGCACTTGCCAGAAAATGAGAATCTGTGAATGTGGTATGTTTCATATGATGGATAATATAATTGGGGTAGTTTGAGCATAAATGCGATGAAATTCACTGTTCTAGATGTCAAGAAAAATATAAGGCGGACGTAGTAAAGCATGTATATTATATGAAAGATACAAAGCCTAAAAATAAACCCTGTATAACCGTGTACTACGATATAGAAACTTACACAAACCCTGAAACAAAAGAGGTTATCCCACGTTTATTCGTAAGCTAGACTATCTGCGATGAGTGCGTGGAAGTTGAGTGTGATGAGTGTTACAAATGTGGTAAACGGACAAACGTTTTTTAAACGATCGCACACGACAATCCTGTGAAACTCTTTGTGTCCTATATTGTCAGGTTAGCGGACAAATTAATTCAAAAACATGACTGTGTATATTCTTGCCCAAAACTGGGCAAAATTTGACACACAGTTCCTTTAGAAGGAACTGCTTGAATACGAGTTATCGGAGATATTTACAGGCGATCCCTTGAAAAGGGGAAACAAATTTGTACAAAGGCAAATAAGGAGTAATGTTCAATTTAAAGATACATTATTATTCACACCCTGTAAGTTGTAAAAAGGTATTTCCCTTACACTTTCCTCACTAGCGACACTTTAAATTACGTAGGACTAGGTCCCCCCAAACAATACTTTAACTACACCAGCATGAGTGATAGTGAGCGTGAAGATTTTGACTGCTACTACAACAGTTTTAATGAAGCTAATCCTTACAACATAGCTGATGAATGTGAGCGTGCTAAGAGTATATTTCCATACCGTTTCAACTGCGATCCGCTGCAAGTCGCAACCACAATCGCATCATTGTGCTTTACTATGTTCAAGAATAATTTCATGCGTAAAGACACCTGAGTGTGGAATCGTAGGAGATATCCACGGTAGATCTCCTGCCGACAGTCTTGCTTGGATCCGCACCCGCGATCAGCTTATAGGCACCCAGTTCATTCACAAGATCTTGTGGGAGCATGAGTCTGATGCACGGATGGAAACAGATGGACAGTACCGTGAAGAAATAAACACGATCAAGCGCTCAATGGTGTTGGGTCCTCTCAAATGCGGTGATAGCTTGTTCGGAGGGCGTACAAACCCATTCAAGCTATACTTTCCGCCTACGGAGGGCGTGAAACTCCATTACTACGACTTCTGCTCTTTATATCCCTACGTGATGAAGAACAATCCGTACCCCGTTGGTGCACCTGAAAAACTGGTGGGACCTGACCTGCCCACCATCGAGGTGTACTCAACAAATGTGAACAAGTACTATTTCGGTCTTTCTTTCGTAGACGTGCTCCCCCTCGCGATTTATGGATGCCGATCTTACCCGTCGTTATAGATCACAACCTCTTGTTCATCCTGTGCGTGCAGTGCACAGAGGAGAACAATGGGTCCTGTAATCACTCAACCAACCAACCAACAGAAGATCAGAGGTGTATATACAAGTGCTGAGCTGTCCTAGCCGTCGACCATGGTTACAGAATGTTGAAGATATATGAGGGGTGGAGGTTTCAGTAGCTAACCAACCTTTTCACGCCGTATATAAATACTTTTTTGAATTATAAAGTAGAAGCATCAGGCTACCCGCGAGGGGTTGAGAGCGAGGGTGAAAAATTGGCGTATATTCAGCGCTACCGTGATCGTGAAGGGATACAACATGACCGTTCCCAAATTGTTAAGAATCCTAGCAAGCACTTTATTGCAAAGTTGTGCCCAAATAGGCTTTGGGGCAAGTTTGCACAGAATACAAGTAAGGGGAACGTTCATTTGGCACAGTTATATCGAGGTGTGGGATTATGCCAATGCCTCCGATAAAGAGGTCATCGAGATCATGAATGTTTGTAACACGTACATAATAAAGTACAACATCACCGAATTGGCCACAGATACCTCACGTGTTACAAACATACCTGTAGCCAGCTTCACAACGGCATACGCACGCATCAAGCTTTAGGGATTACTGCACTCTCTTGGGCGGAGGGTGCTGTACGCTGACACAGATAGCGTAATATTCACATCGAGGGAGGGTAAATACATGCCGCCTATTGGTGAATTCCTCGGACAGTTGACTGACGAGATCAAGGATGAGTATGGTGATGGTGCATACGCTGACTCCTTTGTATCAACAGGGCCACAAACGTAAGGGTTACTGGTGAGGGTGGGGGAAGAGCTGAAATATATCGTGAATGCGAAGGGCATCACACTTAACCTGGCGAACCGACGGGTCGTTAACTTTGACTCGTTGAAGAAGCTAGTGTGCTTAGAAGATGAGGGTGACCAACCACCCCAGCCTACTGTAGGGACCCACAATTTTCGGGCACAGAAACTAGGGGGCGTGAAGGAACTTAGGAGCACAGAGGCGTGTCGTAACACCTATAGGAAACGTTACCAGGTGCCTGGCACCTATGATACCGTACCCTTTGGATACCATAGTACTTGAATGTTATATATGTCTATTGTTAACGATATGTTTATTTATTACGTATATTTGAATATGTAAGTGTTTCAATTAGGGTTTAATTTTCTCCTTTGTGTGTGTGTGTGTATGTAGAGGAAAAAGTCCTAAGCTCCGCCCAATGAAAGATCAATCCAAGGGTCACGTGACTCCTGGTACTACCTGGGCATATCTCTACCGCTGCGCGCTCAGTTGGCCGCTGCAAGCCCTGGATCTCAAACGTATATTTAAAGAATTCTCACGTAGACGAAATATAGTAATATCGACCTTTGATATTGCGTGTTCGACGTTTATGAAGTGGTATTCAGTAAAGTCGGAAGATGTGGTGAATACTGAAAGACGGCCTACATTGAATCGCGCGAAGCTTGAGGAACAAGATGTTCAAATACTCTATGGGTATTCTGGTGAGGGCACTGCCGGATTTCGCGGCACAAACGATGTAATGGACTACATTGTAGGGCTAAACTGTATAAAAGCGTACATATACCGTGAAGTGAAAGAAACAACGCGTGCAGAAGAGAAGCAACGGGTATGGGTAGTGAGTTTTGTTGATGTGTGATGTGACAGGCGGTATTATATCATGCTGCATCATACCGAGTACGCGCACCCTATGGCTGAGAATGTAAATATCGTCATAATGGATAGTCTAAAATACTTTTACCACTACATTCATATCTATCATGACGAGGCTCGCAGTGAGGTTGTGGATAAAGGCCTGTGTGAGTTTTTAATAGAATTTAGAGACGAGTATCGACTGTTAAACAAAAATGATAAATACGGGCACATGTTTCTCTCAAATAGTGCGCCGGGTTGTTAGTGTGTTTACTTTGTGGAAATGAACGTCTAGTGCGCATTCCAATAAAACGATAAAACCGATATTGCCCCATGTATCGGGAAAATTGCACGGTATAATGGGTACAAGTACTCGCATGTTTCTTTTATGCTGGAACAAACCTGTACACGAAACATTAACGCTTGGTATGACACTCCTCCACGCCTGTCTCCGATCCAAACCGCGCACCGGTTGCTCATAGTCATCGCAGAGCTTGACCCGACTGGTTGTGCACTCTCTCAATAGAAAACGATGGAGCTTCATTTGAGCAGCATTCTCACTGCCGTATACGACGTATCCGTGACGAAGTCATTGCGTGTGTTCAGACGTAAAACCGGTGCCGTTAACTATGTACTTGAAACGACTTGTAGACAAGCAAACTCTGGTAAACGTAATGTTGTTTATTTAAGTGTTGAGGAGATGAAGCGAGTCTTCGTGATACTTGAGAAGAGGGGTGAGGATCGTTATAAAACACCTACAGGTGTGGGTACAAGAAGAGAACAGATTAGTGATACCCCCTCATATGCCATTGTTTGTACGTTGTGTATAAATAACGATCAGCCATGCATTGATATACGACTGATGTGGAAGAATGCGGTTGATAATAACGTTCTTGTCCCCACATGAAACCACTTCATCTTCGACAGAATGTTTGAAATCGTTGGTTTCGACAAACTAAAACATATTAGACGCACGTGTTACGGATATGGTTTATTTTGATACGGTTCTTGAATACGCATACACTGCTCTGCTTGACGGGATTGCCGAATCTAGGAATGAACATGGCGAGAATGGTGTATTGCTGGATGCTTATTTAAAAGGTTTAGACTCTTCGAAATATCATGAACTTTGGTACAAAGCACTTGAGCGGTACAGGGCAGAGCTCACCTACACTGTTCACCCTGAAGAGTTGTATTTTTATATAATGAGCAGCTGTCGTTACGACTTAGAACATTATTTCAACTGCCGCTATGCGTTGTGAAGAAGAGTTCAAGATTGAAAAGCTCGGATCGGTAAGAAAAAACCCTCGATTGGAAAGGAGTGTTTATAAACTTGAATTTAATAATGATGTTGTGACTAACGACACCCTCTTTGTGCGTGCCTTTGATTGTATTCTGTCCGTGCTTAAAGATAATTTGCCAACCAATTGTAAGGAGGGAAAAAAATATTATTGAACGATATGAAGGCCCTTTAGAGGAGCAATCAGTGACTGGTTTAAAAGTTATTTGTCCAATAGATATCATTTTGTATCAGTAAATAAGGTTTGCTCAACTAAAGCGCTTGTCAAACATGGTGTGCCACAGGCCTCAGTTCTGGGTCCACTGTTATTTTTATTATATATAAATGACCTTCCACGTTCATCTGATATACTGAACTTCATAATGTTTGCAGATGATAAACTGTCTCTTTTTCTTGCAAAGATATTAATACAGCTAAGAATATATTTCATTCATAATTCATCAGTGTAATGAAATGGTTGACCACCAATAAACTCTTCCTAAATACCACTAAAATAAATTTTATGATTTTTACTAATAAAAAAAATGTATATCTTGATGAGCTTAATGTTAATGAAATCGCCATAAAGGAGTGTACTTTAACAAAATTTCTTGGTGTAATGCTACATAAGAATTTGCAATGGAGTGATCATGTAAATTATATCGCGAAAAAGATTTCAAGGAGCGTTGCTGTAATGTTTAAACTTAGAAATGTAGTCCCTAAACAAGTTTTATTGACTCTTTATCATACTCTTGTTCTTCCTTATATAACATACTGCACCCTTGTTTGGGGAAACTCCACTAACAACGCATTAAATGGTATCTTTGTCATCCAAAAACGAGCAATAAGGTTATTATCTGATGCTGATTTCCTTGATCACTCTAGTGCATTATTTAAAGACCAGAAATAGATCAAAGCTTGTTATACCTCAATTTAGATTGTCTTGTTATACCTCAATTTAGATTGTCTTCATCTCAAAAACTACCCATTTTCATTAGATTGAAACTATGGAATAACTTGCATGCCGATATAAAAAATATTGTGAATGTAAATTTGTTTAAAACCAAGTTGAAATCCCGATTAATAATGGCATACTAACAAAAATTTAGGATTAATGTCCACTAATATTGTTTAATATTGTCCATTAATATTGTTTAATATTGTAATACATGTTTTAACTATTAATAATACTTATTTACTTACTTATTTATTTATTATTATTAATTAATAATAACGCTGTTTATTTTTAATAAGAACCCAGTAAAGCCGAAAGCTTAAGGGCCAAATTAAATTAAATAAATAGTCGAGCTTCAAAATTATTCATGTCATTGTAAATCGAAAAAATGTATTTATTTTATTATTATGAATAAAGGTTAATTCTATTCTATTCTATTCTATTATATCACCTCCGAGTTTAGTATTTTAGTTAAGCGCGGTAGAACATAAAGTGTATATATTTTGATTTTATATAAGTTTTGCTGTTTATATATATATATTAATGCGTATATAGTTTTAGCCTGTACTAGTATTATTTTTTGTATAAGTTTTGAGGTTTATATATATAAGTGCGTATTTGCTCGTACATATATTAAATGGTTATATAGTTTTATCCTGTACTAATATTATTATTTAAGAATGTATATTTATCCTTCGTTTAATATGTGTATTTTTGCTGTATATTATTTTTCAATGTATATTTATTTCCTCTATATTTCATGAATTATTTCCCTTAATTCGTCTAAATAGAATGATGTAATGGTGTTTTATTTAATTCTTTTGGTTGTGTATATAATTATAACCGATATTAAGGAATAACTGGGGAGATAGGAATATATATATATATATATATATATATATATATATATATATATATATATATATATATATAGGGTGTCCCATAAGTCCGGCATCATAGAAAAAATAATTAAAAAAAGGCAAAACAAAAGCTTTTATTTACAGAACATGATCAATATGTCCACCATTGTTTTCAATGCACAAACTCAGACGTGATACCCAGTCAGCAAGCACACGGTTAATGATGTCAGGAGTAATGGTGTTACATACCCCAATAATGCGCTCCCGCAAATGTTCAACACTCCTAATTTTCTCTGCGTATACCAGCGCTTTCAAGTGGCCCCAGAGATAAAAATCTAGTGGCGTGAGATCCGGGCTTCTAGCTGGCCATTCCACAGGCCCTCGACGTCCTATCCAATGACCAGGGAATTTTTGGTACAGGTATTACCTTACTTGGGTGGTGTAATGTGCAGGAACCATGTTGGGAAATTTCCTTCTTCGTTCAAGACACTGGGAAATGCTTCTTCCTTGAGCATACGTAGGTAGGTGCCTCCAGTGATATGTTCATTGAAAAAGAGGGGGCCTATGATGCGATCCTTCCAAATGCCACACCATACCATCACCCGTGATGCACCTTGTTCCTTTGAAGAGGTATACCAGTGAGGGTTGTTTTGAGACCAGTAGCGGGTGTTCTGTCGATTTACCTCACCATTTCCATAAAAACAGCCTCGTCACTGAACAGAATGGCGGACGGGAAATTGGCATCCCGAGCATATGGCCTGTAGAAAGAGAAAAATATGAATTATGGTTTGTAGAAATAGAAAAATATGAATTTATCTTATGATGCCGGACTTATGGGACACCCTCTATATATATATATATATATATATATATATTATATATATATAGATATACCAAATGGCTGGTTACGCCTTCTAAGCTGACTGACGGATTTCTAAGCCAACTGTGAAGAATATCTGAATAGCTAAATCTGGCAAATGAAAAGTCACATATATATACACAGACACCTGTCTTCTAAGTCTCCTAAGTTAAGTGGCTGTTTAAGCCAACTGGTGGATTTCGAGTTCTAAGCCAAGTGATGGTACCCTGACCTCCCATTATGCGTCTGCGTCTCGCAGACGATGGATGCTCTGTCTTCCGCTCTCTCTCTCTCTCTTAGGTTAGGTATACCCCTTTGGGGGGTGAGACTGTCCCACATTCTCCCCCAAAGAGGTTAGGTGGACACCCCCAGCTTGCTGGGGGGATTTCCCCTTTTTTGTCACCCTGGAGATTGGCGCTGGGGGAAGAGGTTGGCACCTTGTAACAAGGGGGAAGGGGGTTGGCACTGGCACTCATTTGATCAACATTGCAATTGCATATGCACCCTTGCATTTTGCGGGCATACTACTGATAATTTCCTGGACGCGATTTGTCCCCTTTTTTAAATATTGGCGTAATGTTTGCAACTTTCCAATCGAACGGAACTTCTCCAGACTTTAAAGATTTATTAAATCTTGCTCAATTCATTCCTTTAAAAGTACTCTAGGGTAGACCTTATCTGGACCTGCAGTTTTATTCGGATCAATTTTACCTCTGGCCAAGAGCACTTCACTTTCACTAATGGTAAAATCGTAAAGCTTTAAATGATCACCACTGAGCATGATTACAGAAACGGGAATGTAGGCTGTTTTAATGAATGGTGTAATATTCCTGCGTTGTGAAGATGAAGTGAAGAAACCACATATGTAGCAAATGAATCAGGTTTATTGCTGCAACCTCTAGAAACACACATTTTCATCAAATCTGAAAAGAGAGAAAAGTAGATGAAAACATAGTTAAATACAAACATTTGAAAAGTAATCATTGATAAAAAATCTACAGGAAATACGGTCAACCAAACAAATCCACCTTCTATACAGAAAACCCCTTCCCCGACCAGATATGCAAAAAAAAAGTTTATATTCGAAATCAGCACCCTCAAATTAGTAGAATACAGTTACTTTTGAGTCTGAAGCAAAAAACTTTGTTGACCAGTGTTATTAGACTTTAAATGCTTTAATATATTTAAGTTTGTATAGATGATGAAAGAACTGTTAACTGATTTTGACGACCAAAATCAAACCAATAAATACAACTTAACAGTGGCTATACAGTATTTTATCATAAAAACCAACAGTACCCCGACTCAAAATATTTGCTATAACTTTCAAGCCCAACTTTTTTCAGGGCAGACTCGAAATGAGTATCTGCATTCACTTGAACTAAGCGCTTTGCACTGCTGAACTCTTTAACAAATTGACTGTAAAGCTGTTCATGTTTGTACATAACTTAAAAGAAGTTAAAAGAAGCGTTCTTTCAAATTGAACCTATATATATATATATATATATATATATATATATATATATATATATATATATATATATATATATTAAAACAAAGGCAATATCGGAGAAGCTTCTTCAAAATCTTATTAAAAACCATGTCGAGATTGAATTCCTTTGAGTTTATCAAATTTGCATAGATTGTGGAGCGTTTTCATATTGTTTTGTTTGTTTTCTTCAAGCATGCAAGCAAGAAAGCAGAAAGGAAAACTTATTTCGCATTAAATTTATTTCGATTTTGTCATTCGTGGTTTGATTTACATGCAATCAGCATATTCAAGCTATAAATCTATTTTCTGTAAAAGTAACACCGTGTGTGTGTGTGTATATATATATATATATATATATATAATACACTGAACAAACAAAGTGGAATCACGAAATGAATTTGTTCATTTATTTATTTTCCAAAGTACATTACACATAACAAAAGATTTTGTTTTTCATATAATAATAATAATGAACGACATTGTTTTCGAAATATTTCCTATTTACTGAATTTAATACGACGAAATTGTACACTGTTATTTGTTATTAATTAACTTGATACAAAGTGAATCGCTTTTATATAACTAAATTAATTCTGGCTTTTTAATTTTTATTTTTTTGGTGAATTTGTCTTCGTTTTCTGCACCAAAATATTTGCATTATATTTGCTGCATGAGAAGAGAAGAGGAGGTATTGTTTCCTTGTGTGTGTGTGTGTGTGTGTGTTTAGGCAACTGGGCGTAAGTGAGGTAGAGTGTGTGATGAACCACAGATGTAGTGGGTAATTTTTTTTTGTGAAATAACACTGTAGGGGAGTGCGGTTGAGACCGTCTCCCTGATTCTTTTCTTCTATTTCCACTTTGCCTTTGAAATATAGTAGAGCGATGTTTTTCTTTGAAAGTTGATGCGTCCATGAGTGTGAGTGTGTGTGCGATCGTCTTTTGTTAGCTTGAAATGAATGCATGAGGTAAGAAAAGGAACGAAAAGGTTGGGAGAGTTTTTCGCTGTGTTAGCTGTGAGAAAGTCGTCGGTGCTGGTGTTAAGACCAATCATTTTGAAAACTAAAGGTTAATTGGTGTAGAAAGTGGGAAAAATAGAAGCCTATTACATATTTCGGTAATTATGTTGCTGACCAAATGACCTGAACTTTTGGTCAAAAATACATTTTTCAAGTGTATTTTGGTGTGCTCTGTTATAATATGACTTTCATTTCTTGTGCAAATGAACAGACATACGTGTTTGGGCCATGCAATGACAACTATCTCTGTTCATTTGCGCAAGAAATTAAGGTCATATTTGAACAAAGCACACTAAAATATACTTTAAAAATGTATTTTTGACTACATTTTATACAATAAAGCATAACCTAACATAACTTACCTAACATAACCTAACAACCTATTTATTAAATAAAATACGTGTTTACCCGATATTTTCGTTAAAACTAAGAAAAATATCATGACTTAACCTAACCAATCGTCAAGGGCGTACAGTTGACCTAACCTGGCGTACAGTTGACCTAACGTGGCATTCAATTGACCTAACCGGGCATTCAGTTGCCCTAACCTGACATTCAATTAACCGGAGGCAACTCACAAGTAGGTAGATCACAGCACTGCATTATCACATGCTCACACTACAACAATAATATTAAAACTAAACTAGGTCTAAGCAGGCAACAAATAAACAGGTAAAATTGTCGTTTAGCACCCAACTAGTGACCCCCACTTCTGTTTTTTGTTTCTAGTGTAGTTTTAGCTCCTCTTTCCAAATGTGTGTGCAATCTCACAACCTTTACACGACATGATTCACAATATATTGGACCTTCACACGACATGATTCACAATACACTGGAACTAAAAACTACCCACGCAACGCTGCCAGACGCAAAATGGTACTGAAATATTTAAGTAGCTGTAACTTTCTTAATATTTATTTGCGACAAATTTGCCATAGAGGAAAAGTGTTTTAGAATTGTCGAAACTACCTATTGTAAAGAAAAAATCCCAAGATTCCGTGGTTGTACGGAACTGCAATAATACCTAAAAAAAAATATATACATATATATATATATATATTTATATTATTATTATTATTATTATTTTCTACAATAATTTGCACAAAAATTAACTAGCAGATTTGAAAAGAGCGGGTAAGATTAACCCAGAAAAATGTATTTTTGACCAAAAGTTCAGGTCATGCGACCAGAAACATATTAACCCATATTTCAAAGGCAACAAGATCTATGAATATTTGGAACTGAATTGGAGGAATTTACGTTTTGAAACCTCTCTGCGCAGAGGTACGGGTTAGTATAAACTGTATGGTAATATTTTAACGTTTAAATATAATTAGGTTATGTTATGCATTATTGTGCAATGTCGTGGTGATTTTGTTATGTTTGTATTTATTTAAAATTAGTGCAGATGTTCAGAACACATTTTATAATTAGGTATATTTATAAATTCATTGTAACATTTTGATCATAGGTTTGAAGTGCGAGCTCCGTTTAAGGCCAAAGGTTTCGGCTGAATTCTTCGGAGTTGTCTGCAGCAAATAGTTATCAGGGTGGCCGCTGGTCGACCCCTCCAGTGCATTTTCACCTTGTTCCATCCATGCTTAGTAAGTATTAGAAGATTTTAGCGAAAGGAAGCTCCAAGTGGCTGGCTGGCTGTTCAATTTATCCCCGTTCAACTGAGGGCCCTGGGATGGACACCCCAAAATAATTACCCGCCCAACCTTGTTCGATGTGAACGTATTCCTTGTTACAGCATCTCGGCTTTGACCATTCAAAGATTGACTGAGAAACGATCTTGTTAAAACATCGGGAGGAAGTTTGGGAGATCTTTACAAGGTAGGAGAAGTTGAAGGCCATCAGAGTGTCAAATTTCACTGGAAAACACCTCGAGTCTGTTAAGATCTTGTTCAGTCGTCCCTCACGCGAATTATGTTAAATTCCCCCCTCTTTACGGATAGGCTTATTATGTTGATAATTTTTTTTATTTTCTCCGTAGCCACGTTAAAATATAGAAACGTATATTTTTGTATTATATTTTTCTGTGCCATTTGTAGTAAATCATAGAATCGTATTTGCCAATTCATTGTCGATCCCTCCAGTGAACCAAATTCCGCAGGGTTCCTTTGTCGCGCGGGAGGCTCGAAGATTTTGAGTAATTAAAAGAGACGGCTCCAGCTACAACACTTTCTCCTTTGTCAAAGAAATCACTGCAGTTAACAATGACTCTTACACAATGGCCAGTTTTGACATAAAACAATTACTCACCAACGTTTCTTTTGGAGAAACAATAATATTTGTATGATACTGTATAATACCCTTCTCAATAATGCTGACATAGTTCATGGCTTCAATAGATACCGGATGAAAAGCTTAAAATTCTTATCGGAGATCTTGTATTTATATTCAATAATGAATTTTTTTAAACAATCCGAAGGTGTCCAAATGGGTCTGCCCCTTAGCCATACCCTGGCAAACGCGTTTCTTTGTCATCATGATACAAAGCTTTGAGCTTGTTTTTTTACAAAAAAATAGATTGATAACACGTTTCTTGTATTCAGATCCTCCAACCACGTCCCTCAGTTCCTTGACTACTCGAATTTTAAACATCCCAACATCGAATTTACTTCAGAAATTGAATCCAATAATTCATTATCCATTCTGGACATTAAGATATCCAAAACTCATTCTGCTTTTGAATCCTCCGTTTATTGTAAACCGATATTTACTGGTCTTACTATAAATTTCTCCATCATCCCTTTGAATTTTAAACAGAACTTTATTTCAACTATGACCAACAGAGCGTTTAACATCTATTCAGATTACTTGAAACTCCAAAATGAAGTAGAATTATATAACACAACTTCTTTCAAAGAAAATTGCTTAAAAGAATTTCATCTCCATTCGTGTCACCCTGGTCCCATCGAAATAAATCCGTCACCTTGTAGTATGGTGTATTTATGTTGCCAAAGAGGGGTAGGGGTGAGTGTGGATGGTTAGGGGGAGAGGAGAGCCGAGGGGGAAGTGCCAAGGGGAGTACCAAGGAGAGTGGCAAGGGAGTTTGTTTATAAACGTGCTACTAATTACTTCTACCAGCAAACTATTCCAGCTATTTACTATTCTAGGCGTAAAAAAAGTTTTTGGCAACCGCTGTCTCGAACCTTCTACTTGTTAACTTACACCCGTTATTTCTAGTCCTATTATATTGAGATATTTCGAAAAAGCTATCTCTATCTACCTTATCGAACCCATTCATAATTTTAAAAACCTGGGTTAGATCACCCCTTAACCTCCTAGTCTCGAGTGTAGTCAATTTTAAATCCTTAAGCTTATCTTCGTACAACTTCGACCTAAGCGACGAATCATCTTAGTTGCTCGTCTTTGAACTCTTTCGATTTTGTCTATCTTTTCGCATATGTGGATTCCAAAATTGGATCGCGTACTCCAAATGGGGTGTAACTAATGCTGTATAAAGAGGAACAATAATATCGAGCGATTTGTACTCAAAATTCCGAGCTATAAAACCTAGCATTTTGTTCGCTTTATTGACCACTGCTGTACTTTGTTTCGCCACTTTTAAATCACCAGTGACTATAACTCCTAAATCTTTTTCCTGCTCTACGCTTACTAACTCCTTCCCTGACATACTATAATACAGTACTATACACAAAATTACCGGTACGCGAACCTATATGTAAGATTTTGCACTTACCCACGTTAAATCTCACTTGTCATGTGACTGACCAATCAACGATTTTATTCAGATCTTCCTGGAATTTACCTCTAGAATATATATATATATATATATATATATATATATTTTATATATACTGTGTGTATATATATATATATATATATTTTATATACAGGGTGTTTGAAAACTTTCTGTACAAATTGTAATGGGGATAGGCAACACCAAGACAAACCCTTTTCGTCTATAAGTGTATGTTCGCTGACGTCACCATTCGGCGCGAGAGGGCCCGCTGCAATTGGCTAAAAGGTGAAGTGGGCTAGACTCGCGCTTGCCGCGGGCATTCTTAAATCGGACGTAGTACGCGTAACATGTTTATTTAAAGAAGGCATGTTCATTTAAAGAAGGTGCTGAAAGTTGCGACCGGTAGCATCAATGCATGCCCGACAGCGTCGAAGCATTGACCGACGTACACGTCGAAAGATTCCCGGCATTTCGGGAACAGTTCCAGCGGCGACAGCGATTCTTGCTACGAGGTCTTCTTCTGAGTAAATGGGAGTCTCGTACACGAGGTTTTCATGTGTCCCCACAGGAAGAAATCGAGGCATGTTAATCGGGCGATCTCGGTGGCCAGGCTACGGGCCCACCCCGGCCTATCCATCGGTCCCCAAAAGTGGCGTTCAGATAATCCCGCACATCGTTGCTGCAGTGTGCTGGGGCCCCGTCGAGTTGAAACCACATTCGTCTACGAATAGCCACGGAACATCTTCCAGCAGTTCCGGCAACGTTTCTTCAAGAAATCCGATAAACCCGCCCGTCGAATCGGGCAGGCAGCAGGTACGGCCCAATGAACTTGCCATGGACGATACCCGCCCAAACATTGACGGCGAACCGTTCTTGATGAGCATGCACCCGTGTAGCATGTGGATTTGCGTGCGCCCACACGTGAGAATTGTGCATGTTAAACACACCCTCACGTGGGAAACAGGCCTCATCTGAGAACAGCACATAAGCCGGAAAATTAGGCTGCACCGCTGTCTGCTGCAGAAACAAGCGTGCGAATTCCACACGAAGAGGGTAATCCCGAGGTTGTAATGCCTGGACTCTCTGACGATGAGACGGATGTAACTGCTGCTCGTGCAACACTCTCCAGACCAGGTCGTGGTTCACACCGAGGATACGTGCAACACCTCGCGTGCTTGCGCTTGGATTGTCCTCAAATCGCCGTAGGATTTCTTCTTCCATGTCAGGAGTGCGCACGTTTCTCTCCCGACCAGTGTCATGCATGTTTGCATGGAATGTTCCAGTTTCTCGCAGTCGCCGATGCAAATGCGCAAACGTTTGGTGGTTTGGCACACGTCTGTTTGGGAAGCGCTGTCGGTACAACCTCACAGCAGCTTTTCCGTTTCCATTGGCAGCCCCATACACCATATGCATGTCAGCCATCTCAGCAGTCGTGAAGCGCTCCATGTTACGCGTACTACGTCCGATTTAAGAATGCCCGCGGCAAGCGCGAGTCTAGCCCACTTCACCTTTTAGCCAATTGCAGCGGCGCCCTCTCGCGCCGAATGGTGACGTCAGCGGACATACACTTATAGACGAAAAGGGTTTGTCTTGGTGTTGCCTATCCCCCATTACAATTTGTACAGAAAGTTTTCAAACACCCTGTATACTGTATATATATATATATATATATATATATTATATTATATATATATATATATTATAAAATATATATATACCGTATATATATATAATATATATATATATATACTGTATATATATACACAGTGTATATATACTTACTTTTTTTACTTACTTTTGTTGAGTTTGAACGACGGTTCAGGATCGACCTGCGGTCGACCCCTCTGCAGAATCCCGCCTCATTTGCGGACTTGGTGAAGGAGGGAATTGCTCTCTGATCGCCTCCTACCCTCGTAGCCAGCCACGCATGGCTGGTCAGGAACTTTGCACAAAAATCTGTCCAGCTGGTTCTTGAAGTTATTCAGGTTGGTGTGCTGGAGATTCCTCACTTCTTTTGGAAGGACATTGAAAAGTTTGGGCCCAGTATTCTGAGGGTATTTTCCATCCTCGTTCACTCTATATCTATAACCGACATGCAAATATATCAGATCCAAAGAATCCAGTCAATTCCATTACGGTATCAATCAATACTAGTACCTTGCCAACGAAAAATAAGTCACGGTCCATATCGATTGCGGAACAAGTCAAAATTTACAACCATATACATTAGAATATCTATACTTAGGAGGAAAAGTGTAGGTGTGGCTGTAAAGACTATACAGTAATGTAGAAATGTGTGTGCACCCATTTTGGGTCTCCCATTTAAAGGTGTTTGTGGGGCAAGTGAAGATCATGAGATTTTCAATACCTCACAGTACTATGGGGGGGCACCGTTCGGCAGAGGAATCTCTTTAAATGGGGTGTGTAAGGACAGAGACTATCCCCTAACCTAAGATGCTGCCTCCCTATATCCCACACTTGTGTTGAGCTGTGGTATCTATCACCACAAAGCCTTAATTTTACTACCTTCAACTGTACCCAATCTATCATTCAACATATGCGTCTAATCGATTTTCAAACATGTTTATAGACGTGCTACTAATTACTTCTACCGGCAAACTATTCCAGCTATTAACTATTCTATGCGTAAAAAAGTTTTTGGCAACTGCTGTCTCGAACCTCCTACTTGTAAACTTACACCCATTAATTCTAGTCCTATTATATTGAGATATTTCAAAAAAGCTATCTCTATCTACGTTATCGAACCCATTCATAATTTTGAAAACCTGGATTAGATCACTCCTTAGCCTCCTAGTTTCGAGTGTTGTCAATTTTAACTCCTTAAGCCTATCCTCGTACGACTTTGACCTAAGCGACGGAATCATCTTAGTTGCTCGTCTTTGAACTCTTTCGATTTTGTCTATATCTTTGCGCATATGCGGATTCCAAAATTGGACCGGGTACTCCAAATGGGGTCTAATTAATGATTTATAAAGTGGAACTATAATATCGCGCGATTTGTACTCAAAATTCCGAGCTATGAAACCTAACACTTTGTTCGCCTTATTGACCGCTGCTGTACTTTGTTTCGCTACTTTTAAATCACCAGTGACTATAACTCCTAAATCTTTTTCCTGCTCTACGCTTCTTAAATCTTTCCCTGACAAACTATACGCAAAATTACCGTTACGCGAACCTATATGCAAAATTTTGCACTTATCAACGTTAAATCTCATTTGCCATATGACTGACCAATCAACGATTTTATTCAGATCTTCCTGGATTATACCTCTATCTTCGTCATTAATCGCCTTACCACCCAGCTTCGTGTCATCCGCAAACTTTGAAACAGTACTGACTCGGCCGACATCTAAATCGTTAATATATATAAGAAAAAGCAAGGGGCCCAATACAGAACCCTGAGGAACGCCACTCGCTACATTAGCCTTAGTTTTTTCAATGAGTCTTTTGTGCGGCACGGTGTCAAACGCTTTTTGAAAATCTAAATACACTACATCAACCGCCTGATGTCTATCGTAAACGTCAACCAAGCTTTGGAAAAATTCTAAAAGATTAGTTAAGCAAGATTTGTTTCGCCTAAAACCGTGCTGCGTATTTCTAACTAGTTTATGCACTTCTAAGTGTTCGACTATACGATCCCTAATTATTGATTCCAGTAGCTTACCTACAACAGACGTTAAACTGATTGGCCTGTAATTTCCCGCCGCAGCTTTATCGCCTTTCTTAAAGATAGGTGTCATGTTTGCAAACTTGAAATTATCTGGTACGCACCCCTCAGAAATAGACGCATTAAAAATCTTTGTCAGCGGCACAACAATGCTATCTTTTAATTCTTTTAGTTGTATAGGATAAATGGAATCCGGACCCGGTAATTTACACGTTTTCATTTTATCAATATAGCGCATTACTTCCCCTTCACTAACCACGATATTATCCAAAATATTACCATTATCAAAAGGTATTATGTCTATGACCATAGGGATATTCGTTACATCTTCTATAGTAAAAACTGACGTAAAAAATTCGTTTAGCAAGGTAGCCATTTCCTTGTTTTCAGAAACTAGATCTCCGTTTACATTTTTCAAAGGCTCCAAGACACTTTTTACTGGATTTCTATTATTGACGTATTGAAAGAATCGCTTGGGGTTTTCTTTACCGTCACGAGCTATGAAGATTTCAAATTCGCGCTTGGATTTTTTTATTACACTTTTCGCTTCACGCCTTAGAGATATGTAGTTGTTTCGTAACCACAAATTGTCTTTATCGCATTTACGTAGCCTATAAGCCCTATCTCTACTCTTTATAATGTCTCCTACTCTAGAAGTAAACCACAAGGGTTTGTTGTTTACTTTCGTACGCATAATTTTGTACGGTACACATTCCTCATTTATAGTCCTAAATACCGTTTCGAACGATTCCCACATTAGTTTTGCGTTGGAGTTCCCCATTACGTTTCCACAATTGACGTGTGACAATTTATTTCGAAATTTACTAAAGTCTGCGTGCTGGAAGTTAGGAATTTTAGTCGAGTTAGTTGGTTTCGTGTGACTTACTGAGAGGACAAACTCTACCATATTGTGATCGCTATTGCTTAACGGTTCTATTACTTGAAGATCAGTAATTAGCCTATCATCTGTAGTTATTACTAAATCTAAAATACTGTCCAACCTCGTAAGTTCCCCAACCTTTTGAATAAGAAAGCTATCCTCTAGAAAATTAACTAAACGATTACCTTCCGCGTCTCCCTGCATTGTATCGTAATTCACGTTGGCGCAATTAAAGTCACCCGTAACTAAAGCCTGCTCACTTCCGATTATTCTCTTTGGTTCACGATATAACGCTTCTTCCGTATCAGCTGTTTGATTAGGGGGCCTATATATAACCGCAACAAGAAGTTTGAAATCGTTCAATTTAAGTTCTGCTATAGTCGAATCTATCGGTTCTGGAATTGTGTGCTTTACTTCTATAACGTTCACTATATTATCTTTGATATACAACATAACACCGCCTCCTCGCCTACCTATTCTGTTTTTAACAAAAAGTCTATAACCTTTAATTTGATACTCCCCCACAAAGTCTCGAATTTCAGTGCTAAGCCACGATTCATTTATCGCAATTATATCATAGTTATTACAAGCAATTACAGAAAAAAATTCGTTTATTTTATTTCGTAGGCTACGAGCATTTAAGGATAGAACCTTCAAATTGTTTGTAACTGCGACACCTTCGCGAGCGCATGGGAAATTTGTGGAATTTACGCTGGGACCGTTCGAGTTACGGCAGCCTGAAAAGAAGAGAGAGTATTATGAAATAGTCTGCCTAAACGCGCAGCTCCAACGTCATTAAGATGCAGTCCATCTTCGAGGAACAAGTCCCTCCTGCCGTAGAAACTGTTCCTAAAATTCGCAAAATGCACTCCTTCCTGTTGGCAAAGAGACATTAGGTTATCGTTAATATAGGTCGCCTTGCTGTAGAAATCGTTACGTTGGATAATTCGAGGAAGTATACCTGTTAAGACAATCTTATTAGTTTTCTCCTTTAGTCGCTCTAGTAAGTCCCTGTACCTAGCCAGCAGTTCTTCCGATCTAGAATTTAAAACGATATTAGTACCGACATGAATAATATACGTTGTGTACTCGGAGGTACCATCTGTAAATTGGTCAACACTATTAGTTATATCCTCCACCCTTGCACCAGGGTAGCAATAACGGCGCCTACGACGAGGGTTTCTCCCACAGAATTCCTCGAGCTGCCCTCGGTCAATGGAATCGCCAACGAGTCGTATTTCCGATTCATCAGCATCGTCGAAACCTAAAACAGAAAACTTATTGCTTGTTATTACTGGTAGTCAAGTCTTAGGTTTTCTCAATGGGGCTCCATTACGCACTCGAACGAAAGGATGGGAACTAGGGGAAGAGAGAGGGCTATTAATACTTTTTATACAGGGCTATTTAAAATGATTCACCTGATTTCAAATGAGAATATTTTTTAATATTACAAATACAGTGATTTGTGATACATCAACCAAAAGAAAAACTGTCCAAATTTTGTCTCTCACCTCATAAATGCTCTATGTGACTTCCCCTAGTTACACGAGCAACGTCGACACGATAGTCGAATTCCTCCCATACTCGCTCCAGCATGTCCGTTGTCACTGACTCTACGGCAGTAACAATGCGAGTTCGGAGCTCATCCAAAGATGTGGGCAACGGTGGCACGTACACAGTATCCTTAACGTACCCCCAAAGGAAGAAGTCGCACGGTGTAAGGTCCGGCGACCTAGGGGGCCAGCTGTGGAGCACCAAGTCATGGGGCCCACTGCGACCAATCCAACGGCGAGTGAGCACTTCGTTGAGAAAACGGCGAACATCCAAATGCCAATGAGGACTTTGGAGCCCTCTCGCGGTGATCTTGTAAAACTTGGGGATTTCCTCTTTCATGTGGTGTATGCCCAGTTGATGCACGGTTGATAGGTACGGAAGTGTTCTCAGTTGAAATCGGATGAATTAATTTTAATAGCCCTGTATTATTAGTAGAAACTGAGGCAGGAGGGGTCGTAACTGGAGTCTCAAGGGATTCTAATTTTGCCGTCAGAAGCATCACGCTTTCTTCAAGTCTAACCCTGGCCTCCCTCTCGTGTTCGAATTCGTTCCTCAGGACTTCCATGCTTGAGCACCACCTGCAAACTAACTGGTCATTATTATTAGCCATTGTAAACGCGTAAGCGGCAAATTTCCCTTCACAGCGACTGCAAGTACTTGACGGGGTTGCCATGCTTTTAATTAGTTAAAAAACAAAAAAACACAAAAAACGAGCGTTTGGAAATTAATAAATTACAACGTAGGTCTACCGCGTGCTTATTGTGCCGTCACCTGCGAAAACCCGCAAAAATGTTCCTGAAACGCAGAAACAGGTTCTTGTAACAATTTTATGCTAAATGAATATATAATTAAGCTACCAACAAAAGATCTGTTAAAGAAAATGTATGAAATGAAACTTATCTGTCCGCTGTTTAACGACTTATTCCCTTTTTTCCCACGGTAGGTGACCCTTCGGGAGGTCAGGTAAAGTGTGAAGGAAAAATGAACCTTAAGAAACCACGTTTCTGATAGATTTGAAAAACAACAACAAAGGCAAACCAAGGGAATTTCAACCTTATAAAACCTCGTGTAGTAATAGATTCGGGAACAAATAAGGCACTAGCCTTGGTTTAGTCAAGTAATATAGTAATGAATAAATTCAATAAACGAAATATATTCGTTAATGAATGATTAGTAACACGAAGTAATTTAGTTAAGAGTGCACGGAACACCTTTTTTTTTTTAAAGACACTTGAACGAAAACCACTTATCACACTGGACACTCGATAAAACACGTCTGTTCACAAGGAAAGACTGATCACGAGTGGCGTTCCTCAGGGTTCTGTATCGGGCCCCTTGCTTTTTCTTATATATATTAACGATTTAGATGTCGGCATAGTCAGTACAGTTTCAAAGTTTGTGGATGACACAAAGCTGGGTGGTAGGGCGATAAATGGCGAAGATAGAGGTAAAATCCAGGAAGATCTGAAGAAAATCGTTGATTGGTCAGTCACATGGGAAATGAGATTTAACGTCGATAAGTGCAAAATTTTGCATATAGGTTCGCGTAACGGTAATTTTGCGTATAGTATGTCAGGGAAAGAGTTAACAAGCGTAGAGCAGGAAAAAGATTTAGGAGTTATAGTCACTGGTGATTTAAAAGTAGCGAAACAAAGTACAGCAGCGGTCAATAAGGCCAACAAAGTGTTAGGTTTTATAGCTCGGAATTTTGAGTACAAATCGCGCGATATTATAGTTCCACTTTATAAATCATTAGTTAGAACCCATTTGGCGTACGCGATTCGCTTTTGGAATCCGCATATGCGCAAAGATATAGACAAAATCGAAAGAGTTCAAAGACGAGCAACTAAGATGATTCCGTCGCTTAGGTCAAAGCCATACGAGGATAGGCTAAAGGAGTTAAAATTGACTACACTATAGACTCGGAGGCTAAGGGGTGATCTAATCCAGGTATTGAAAATTATGAATGGGGTCGATAAGGTAGATAGAGATAGCTTTTTCAAAATATCTCAATATAATAGGACTAGAAATAACGGGTGTAAGTTGACAAGTAGAAGGTTCGAGACAACAGTTGCCAAAAACTTTTTTACGCACAGAATAGTAAATAGCTGGAATAGTTTGCCGGTAGAAGTAATTATTAGCACGTCTATAAACATGTTTAAAAATCGATTAGACGCATATGTTGATAGATTGGGTATAGTTTTAGGTAGTAAAATTAAGGCGTTGTGGGGATAGATCCCTCAGCTCAACACAAGTGTTGTGGGATATAGGGAGGCAGCATCTTGGGTTAGGGCAGGGCTTCTCAAACTTTTTTCACTTGCGACCCCTTTGGATCAGACAAATTTTTTCGCGACCCTTCACTCAATTTCATAAAAGCAATAGGTACTAACACTGTATATTTATGAAAAAAATAATATTTTCAAATGTTTCTGCGACACCCAATAATATTTACGCGACCCCTAGTTTGAGAAGCCCTGGGTTAGTGGATACTCTCTGTCCTTACACACCCCATTTAAAGAGATTCCTCTGCCGAGCGGTGCCCCCCATAGTACTATGAGGTATTGAAAAACTCATGATCTTCACTTGTCCCACAAACACCTTTTAATGGGAGACCCAAAATGGGTGCACACACATTTCTACATTACTACAGTCTTTACAGCCACACCTACACT
>JAJOZX010009715.1:0-12500 GCA_023014485.1 Bathynomus jamesi | reverse complement strand
TATATATATATTATATATATTATATATATGAGTATATATTTGTATATATATATTTTTTATATTTATGTACATATTTATGTGTATATATTTTATATTTATATATATATATATATATATATATAATATATATATAGATTATATTTTTACTTATATATATATATATATATATATATATATATATATATATATATATAAAACCCCTCCGTTAACCCATCCCTTAACCCCTAGGTGTTAACCCCTCCGTGTATGGCCTTGGTTGGTTTGAAGTCGACCGGGGTTCTGGTTAGGAGGCAGCAATGGATTTATACTCGCAGTAGTTTCTTGTATACTACTCTCCGAGTTCTTTTTTAGTGGTTCGGATGATTCTTGGAGGCTTACTAAATTCTCTGTAGGTTCCCCGATTCTTCTTTATTTTAATGACTAAGTTCTCTGAAGAGAGCAAGGCTCGAAGGAGAGGATAAAGACAGACTTTTCTTACTGTAATTTACTGCTAAAATGCACAGGTAGTGCTCAGCCTCTAAGTCTAATTCTGAATGAATATGGATGAAATTTTGTGGGTTTATATACCCATAATTTCCTAACATCATTATTATTAAATGTTGACTTGTGCCGTTTCTCTTCTCTATCGGCTGCATTAATTTTGCACAATATTTGAAAATAAAGTATATTTTTTCGCTGTGACAATGTTTAAACAGATAAACAAGATATTTGAAGATGAAGCCATATTTTTATCTTAAACCGCGTATTTTCAGATCTGATGTTTTCACGATCTGTCGAGTTAACTAGAAATGGAAATTGAACTATACATCTTTACACTAAAACATGCATATGAGCAAAAATTAAAGATTTAGGATTTACAATTAAATGCTTAGGCAAGTCATGACTTTATTTTTTATAACGAAGAGAGAATGTATTCAAAACAAGAACATTGCAAAATTTAATCAGGATTCATTATTAAGCTAAATCTAAAAAATTATTAAGAAATTTTAAAAAGAACAAGTCACCAATTATTGGGCAAAATAGAAAGCAAATCAAAAATTTATCCCAACGAAAAAATAATAATAAAAAAATAATAATAACATCGCCGAGTATACATTCCTAAATGGCGACATAATGTCGGGTTGTACTTTGAGTACAACCAACGTACATCACTGAGTTCATTGTAATTTTGGTTTACTATAACTATGATTATAATTACCAATTAATTCACATTCACTTATTATCGTTAATTACAGTTTCATTAAAGTACATTAATTATATCATATTAAATCATTAGTTAATTACAATTGACCACCGTTAACTATAGTTTACAGTGTTTCATATTTATATTAGGATAACTATTATTTTAGGATTTAACGCAAAGTACATGGGCACATATATATAACATAACACACATAATATATAACAATCTTAATAATGTTTTCAGATTAGAAGCAAGCAAGAGAGGAGATTTTGTATTTAGATGCCCGCTTTTGGCGTCGTCATCGGAATTCGAACACTTGCGTCAGCATGAAAGGTCATATGTCTGGCATTGATGTCAAATGGCTAGCTAAAGAGAATAAGAACAGATCAAGAAACAAAAATTTGCTAGGCAAAAACGAAAGCATGGAGAAGAAATTCAAAAGCAAACTGAAATAATAGCACTAGAGTCAAGCAGCAATGATAGCAATGACAGTGATTATAACATCTATGGAAAAACTGTACGCGCTTACAACATGGTATCGTATGTGATACCTTTATTTCATAATTAAATATAAATTATTAATTAATTGAATTAAATATCTATACAAAATTGGCTCGGGATTGGCGACATAGCCTAATGGGAATGAAATGATTGCCATACATACATAGAAACCGTATGTAGGCGTCGGGTCTGCATAACCACGAGAAACCTTCATTTATTTCACGTGAACAAAATTTTCCATTTGCTAACCTATGTAAAATACAAGAGAGAAAGAGTCAACAACCTTTGTCAAATCAGCAATTTATACTGAAATATGAAGATATATTAAAGGAGTGGCCTCAGGGCTGTTTATGTTACAGCGAACGCTTTAAACAAGGAGGATGTGCTTTTGTCTTCCCTAAAGTTCTGAGTGAATTCCTTATGATAAACTTCAGGATAGGCCTATCCCTAAAAGTGTTTATATTGTGACTGCCTATATTAATTACCTCAAGTAAATTCGTCGCGTAACTCCATCGTGGCGGCCCTACACCGAAAATGATCGTAACGCCCTACATCGAAGCAAACTAAGACCCAGCAAAAATAAGGTGAGGCAATTTATTTTCATTCTAATATAGGCAGCTAAAATCCCGACGCTAAAAATTACCGTAATCAATTAAATATAAAGAGGTCCTTCTAACGACCTACATATTCATAACTCTGTAACGAAAAAGCATAGGACTTTTGTCGGTAACCCTCCACTGAAGTCTGCTGGAAATTTCCAATGGATGAGGGCACAGGCAATCAACCCATAGCCCTATATAGTTTTTTCACAACATCACTCCAAAAGTAGCATGCACTTCGAGTGAGGAAGGCCCATTGACTTCAAAAAGATTCCGCTCAACAAATATCATAACAACTGACTTGGCTCAGGGTTTAGACAGAACAAAAACAAGCGACCTATCAGCATTACACATCATCGCTGCAATTGCTCAGTTTAAGACATGATGTTACGTCTTTAGCCATCAATAAGAGTTCCATTTGCAAGGCACGAAAGACTTTCCGTGAAAAGGCCGCAGAAAATATCAAAGACACTTTTGTATCAAAAACTCCACTTGTTGTCCACTAGGACGGAAAAATGTTGCCTGATATCACAGGAAAAGAGAGAGTTGGCCGGTTGCCAGTGTTAGTACCTAGACATAAAGTCTGTAGGTTTCTTAGTGTACCAAAACTCCCTATAGAAACATCAGGGGAAATTGCATCAGCTATCATAAAGTGTTTAGAAGACTGGAATCTGACTGATCAAGTCCAGGGAATGGCTTTTGACACTACCGCCAGCAATACTGGATGCGAATGGGAGCATGCATCTTAACTGAACAGAGACTTTAAAAAGAACTCCTACACTTCGCCTGCCAACACCACGGACTAAAAATTTTCATCGAGAAGGTATTTGTTAAGCTTCATTGGGCTTCTTTGAGTCCTTGTTCAAGAGAGTTCAGCAGCAATGGACGTCAGTTGATAAGAGAAAGCTGGAACCCATTGTTAATGACGAAGAATGAAAGATGGACATTTCTCAATGGAAAGAAGAAATAACTGAGTTTGCTAGAAAGAATCTACTAGAACAGCAGCCCAGAGATTACTGCAGAGAACTTCTTGAATTAACTCTTATGTTTTGTGGAGAAAAACCTCCACGTAAGATAAAGCTTAGACGATCAGGAGCTCTGTATCGTGCTCGTTGGTTAGCAAAGCTGATTTACTCTCTGAAGATTTTTCTCTTCCGTTCGCTGTTATACTTGACAACGTGTGAAGTGAATGCTCTGAGAGAATTTACAGTTTTTACCACGAAAGTGTACGTGAAGGCCTGGTTTCAATGTTCTCAGGTAGTTATGTCTCCTGTAAATGATCTCGAACTTTTTCGAGATATCAAAAGATACCCAAATTCTGAAATCTCTAAGTGTGAAGGTACTGCTTTTGGAAATCACTTATGGTACTTAAGTGAACATCTAGTTGGCTTGTCCTTTTTTGATGACCGCTTGTCTTCAGAAACGAAGAGAACTATGGTTGCCGCACTTGACAGTGAAGGAGCTGAAGACCCTCCTCGAGGAATACAAATTGATGAAGTAAATACGAAAGATATTTCATCATTTATAACCAGAAACTCTACTCTCTAAGCTCGGACTAGATGTTTCATTTTTGGATGCCGAAAACCCATGAAAATGGTCTGAAATTCCAGAATATCAAACAGCTTCTACAATCCTCAGCAGCTTGAAAGTTGTTAATGATGTAGCAGAACGTGGCGTAGCCTTAATGCAAGATTACAACACCAGCATCACTCGAAATGAAGAACAAAAACAATATCTACTCCAAATCATTGAAGATCATCGGAAAAGGTTTCCGAATTTGAGTAAGAAAACAATAGTTGAAGGCCTCTAGAGTCCAACCAGGTACAATGAGGGGTTAGCATTTTAACAGAGGCGGTTCTTGGACTGGTGCATTGGGTAGGCAGAATATTATATATATATATATATATATTATATATATTATATATATATATATATATAATATAATTTCAATAAAGGTATATAATTATATCTATATATGTATATAAGGGTACTTACCGCAGTTGAGATTCCAATGCATTGCAATAACTAAAACTAACTATAGACTAAGTGATTTGTATATTCGCGCAAACACTCCCCCCCCCAATCCCCCTGTGACGTCATACACCATTCGCCCCCCCCCGAAATCGTAGTTTCTCATATTTCTTCATACGAGATGGCTTGATAATGAGCATAAACGTGCAAAATGTATCGTTTAGTAGGAAACTCCGCGCGCTGACTATATGTACATTTACTCCGTATTAAAAATGGCATATATCAAATCCGCCACACTAGTTGAATTTATATTATACAGTGAAGGTAGGCAGGGCGTTTTCGGCTGTAATAGCTAATATGAAAAAAAAAAAATCATATGAGGGCGCGATCGACAGATTTTGTCTAATTGCGCTAATTTATACTGATATATTTATGCTTCTAAAGTCTGACAAAATTAATGATCAGGCAAAGCCTATCTTGCCTACCCTACCTTATAAAAACGTCTCTGGTCAACTTAGGAACCATGACACCTCCTCCATTGAGAGGATAAAACTCACCGCACGAGGTGAAGGGGAACTGGAAGCTGGACAATATGCCAACTCATACCAAGTATTATACAGTATAATACTAAATGAGCTATTAAACATTACAGTTTATTATTCAACCTCTAAAACTTTTCCAAATTTGCAAAAATTGGTTTATAGCAGTTTCTAAGTAGAAGCAGTAATATCCAGGTTCCGAGATAAGAAATTCTCAAGTTCATTTGAGGACGACCCTAATATTATATATATATATATATATATATATATATATATATATATATATATATATATATATATATATATATATATATATATATATGTTCCAATCCATATATATATATATATATATATATGTATATATTTATATATATATATATATATAATATATATATATAATATATATACTCGTATATATGTTACGCCCCGTTTGTGTAATTGCCCAATTCATGAACTGGGCAATATAATTGCCCATTTCATGAAATGGGCAACTTGCTGACCATTACATGAAATGGGCATTTATATTGCCCAGTTTGTGAAATGGGCAATCACGTGTATGACCTTTAAAATCTTATACAATTCTACAAAATGGGCAAGCAAAATTCCGCCCATTTCACGAACTGGGCAATATAAATGCCCATTTCATGTAACGGGCAGTAAGTTACCCATTTGCAACGTCTAAACATTGCCAGCACAAGAAAATGCTGCTGAAACACCTGTACCATCACCGCTGGAGCCAGACCACTCGCCTGCGCATGAACCAGCCGTGCAGCAAGTATTACAAAACAATGTTGCTGAAACACCCGCACTACCACCGCTACAGCCAGCCCACTCGCCTGCGCATGAAACAGCCATGCTGCAATAGGGTGTGTCGAATTTTTCAACTTTCAAATTCCAAATATGAGGGGTGCTAAAAAGTTGCAGCATGACTTAGGAATTCTAAAGATATTTTTGTTAATTTAATATAATTTAGTTTTGCTTGGTAAGAAGCTACATAAAAATAGTGACTTTTTTGACTTTTTTGTGGAATTATATAATAATTATTATTTTAATAATTATATATGCTGTATATATAATGCATTGCTGTTTTTGCTTATTTCACAGGTTGAAACATATTCATCAGTGTGCTGAAGATTACTTGTCCTTCAGTGCTACCATCCTAACCAGTGGGAATTGACCTACAATGGCTTCTAAAAGGAGGACAAGACTGGGGACATTCACACATATGAGCAACTTAATTGGAACTGGTAGAGAGTTGTTGCCCTCTGAACTCCCAACTCTGCGAGACGTTCTGAAATATGGGCTACTGTTAAGAGAACAAAGTGGTGAGGATGTGAGAAACTACCCAGCAGCCAGTCTTGCAAAGGACTTTACCCTAAAGTGCTGAAAGTGGGAACGAGCAAACAGTTCTTTTGTAGCCCCCGTTGTAAATTCACGAGTCACAATCTTAAACAAGATCCAAGAGAGCTGGGAGCAGGCCAGAAACATATCTCTTGGGAGAGGAAAGCTACATGTCAAAGAGGCTTTCATTGCAAAACTTGACAAGCTTTTTGACATCCTCAGTTGCAAGTGTAAAATTGTTCTCTGCTCTCAATTTGGCTGCCTTGCAGATGCTGGTTGCAAAACGAAACTCACATTACTGTACATGCCCTAGGGAGATGAAGATCCCTGTGAAGGAACTTGCTTTCATTAAAGGTCAGAGAGACAAGTTTGGTTCTATTGCACCACATCAGATTGGCTTGCCAGATCAACCTGAGCACAACAGACAAGTCAAAAAGCAGAAGCGGCAAGAAGACGAAAGAAGAAGGCTTGCTGAATATAAGCAGACAAGTAAGCAGGATGTTTCAATGCCATCAAATGAATAATTTTCTCTGATGATGAAAATGAAACAAATAGCTGATGCTCAAGATGGAAAGGATGGAAGTTATGAAGTGACATTAGAAATACCAAGCACGTCTTTAACCACATTAGAAATACCTAATGTTGCTATGCATAGCATCAGATATGGTGTTGGCCTGCGTGCCACAGCTGCCATCACCACTGCTGCCTTTATGGATGCTGGCTTGATCACTGAAGAAGACAAGAGACTTGTAGTTGATCACAATATAGTCAAGAGGGCCCAAAAAAAGTTATGAGATCCCTGGATCAGGAATTGATGATCTTTGTAAGAAGGGTGAAATTGACTGCATCTTCTTTGACGGCCGTCAAGATACAACTAAAGTTATGCTGAAAGCAACAATTCAGATCGTCAGTTCCCCAGCATCATCAAAGAAGAGCATTATTCTGTGTGCAATGAGCCAGGTGGAAGATATCTCTACACTTCACTCCTGAAAAGGCTCAACGAGAAAATACCTGCTGAAGTTATTGCTGATAATCTTGTAGATTTTATGAAGAAGAAGGGCATTGATAAAAGCCTGCAGGCCATTGGAGGTGATTCTACAAATGTTAACACTGGCTGGGAGGGTGGTTCCATGCATTGGGTAGAGTCAAGCTTTGCCGTAAGCTGATCTGGTTGGTTTGTGCCCCCCACACTAACGAGTTACCCCTGCGACACTTGATCACAGCACTGGATGGGAAGACCTTGTCTAACAACAAGTGGACAGGTAACATTGGCAAGATGCTAGACACTGCAACCGAACTTGAAATTGATCCTTCATTCACCAAACTCAATTGGAGAGCCTATTACTTCACTGAGTGACAATGTCGTAAAGGATCTCTCTACTGATCAAGTGTACGGGTATAGGATCACACCGGCCATAAGGACAGGAGAACTTCCCACAGATCTGGCCCTTCTTGAAATTGGTCCAGTGAGCCATTCAAGGTGGTTGACAACAGCAAACAGGCTTTGTCGCATATGGGTTTCAAAACATGGCCTTAAAGGCAAAACCCTCAACAACTTAAGACTGATAGTTGAATACATTGTTGGTGTGTACTACCCCTGTTGGTTCAACATCAAAGTAAAACACTCTTGGGTGGAAGGCCCACGCCACATGTTGTTTCAGCTGCGGCTAGTTAGGCTGCAAAAGAAGGCTGTAGTGGATGCTGTTTTGCCAACCATCAAGCGCTCAGCATGGTATGCATTCAGCGAAATGATAATCCAGACACTCTTGTGCTCAGATGACAGTGAGGAGAGGAGAGCTGGTGTCCAAAAGATTGTTGACATGAGGGGTGGAGATGATGACACACTTGGAGATCTTTCTGTACGTCCCAGGAAGACACCTTCCATCAACCCCAGTGCTTCTTCCGTGTTGGAGCTGACAGACTGGTCTGACGGGGTATTTGAACCTCCTTTGCCATGTAAACTGACTACAGCGGAAGTAAAGAAGTTCTTTTACAAGCCTATGCAAGTTCCACAGTGGCCCTGTCATGCTCAGTCAATAGAGAGGTGTGTGAAACAAGTCACAGAGGCAGCAGGCAGGTGTATACACATGAGAAACGTGAGGGCTATATCAGAGGCCAAGAAGCAAGTCGGCGGCTGATGTACAAGAACGAATCAAAGCAAGACTTGATGAAACTTGTTGTTTAAATATTTTTTTTTACTGATGTCATTACTTTCTAATGTTGTTTTATGATTACAAGGATATGTTTTATGATTACTAGGATATGTTTTATGCAGAGAAACTAAAATTTTTATAGCATTACCTGACATTTTGAGAAGCTAAAATTAATAAATGTTGTTTTCCGAGAGCAATTTATGTGCTTTTTAATCAAACGTAGATTTACCAAGCTAAGTGTTGAGCAATCACAAAATAATAGCAGATTTGAATTCTTCACATCCAAAAACATATTTTTAAACCCTCAGTGAAGGAATTGGCAAAAATTAATTTTCACTTCCCAAATTGACACACCCTAATGCTGCAAGTATCACCTAAGGACGTATCACAAGACGATGTTGCTGTACAGTGTACACCCTGCTGTACTCGCACGGCAAAAAGCTCATGAGGACATAGTGCTACAAGCAGAAAAATTGTTGACGCGAAGTAAAAAACGTTGCCAGTGGTCGACGTTGGTTATAATGTAGTAGTTACAGTATCTCAATTTGATCGTAGTAAAGGTGATCCTCGTAATAATAGGTATAATTCTTGCTAAGGACGACGGTGGCTACACAATAGGAACAAAAGTCGAAGTAATAAATGGTAAACTTTCAAGGATCAGTTTGAATCTGTTCACTATACTGGTCTTAAATCTAGCGATATTCCCTCAAACAAACTAAGCATTCGCGAAATCGTTAAACTACGAATGTTTGCGGAGGACAAGGGTTCAGGAGGTGCCATTGTAGAAGTAACTGTCTAACTAAACGATGTTTATGTTTGAAAATAATCTTCGTTGCAACAGCGCCTATCACAGTCACAAATCCTGTAAGAATGTAGACTAATCATTATCACTTGCCTTATCTCTTTTTAAGGTTTTACTTTTTTAATAAATGATTCAGTCGAAATTTTAATTTTCCTTCATACAGATGCCATTTCACGAAAGGGGTAAGCAAAATTCCGCCCATTTCAGGAACTGGACAATATAAATACCCATTTCATGTAATGGGCAGGAAGTTGCCCATTTCATGAAATAGGCAGTTACTAGCGGAGCGACCCGGCGTTGCCGGGGCGGATGTTGAACGCTATATATATATATATATATATACACACCCGGTTAGGTAAACTGAATGCCCGGTTAGGTTAATTGAATACCCAGTTACGTCAACTGAACGCCAGATTAGGTTCATTAAATGGCCGGTTAGGTCAACTGAATGCCCGATTAGATTAATTGAATGCCCG
Source organism: Bathynomus jamesi (assembly GCA_023014485.1). Lineage (NCBI taxonomy): Eukaryota > Metazoa > Arthropoda > Malacostraca > Isopoda > Cirolanidae > Bathynomus > Bathynomus jamesi. The sequence goes on along the minus strand of JAJOZX010009715.1, from coordinate 2,935 downwards.
TGTACGTTAATTGAATGCCCGGTTAGGTTAATTGTACACCCTTGACGATTGGCTAGGTTAAGTCATGATATTTTCGTTAAAGCCAACGAAAATATCACGACTTAACCTAACCAATCGTCAAGGCGTACAGATGACCTAACCGGATATTCAATAATTTTACCATAGGTTTCGTAATGAACTTGATGACGTCATTTAATGGTTTAAAATTAATTATTTAATTTATTAACACCCACGTGCAAAACCTCGGGACCTAATCAATATGTGTGTGAAGTTTCATGTTTGTAACTGCTTCCATTTTGGAGTTATGGCTGATGGCTGGAACACACACACACACACACATACACACACACACACACACACACACACGTCTTTTTATCATTATTATTATTATTATTATTATTATTATTATAGATAAACAATAGACTGGTACAAATTTATAACCGAAAGACCCGAAAATCAACAATTTTTGATAAAGAAAAGGGGAAAATTGGTTTTGTAGGCATAGGGGGTCCGAAATTTTCATAAAATGGAAAATAATTGCTATTTTCTTACTTACAGCGACAGGAATAATGATATTAGGATAACTAAAAGAAATTTTGTAATATTTTAAAGTGGGGAAAATAAATAATTTTCTAAAAATGATCTTCAACTATAAAAGCGCATCTAATCAGATAACTTAATTAACGTATTTCTATGACAACTAAAAAATAGAATGATAAATCAATATCCTATCAAATTGTTTGTGTATACGTAAAATTATTTTGTACAAAAGCCACAGTAATAAACGCACAAAAGTCACGGTAAATAATTTCGAGTGTGGCTCGTTTAACTTTAAACTCGTGTTTATTTAAATTGCCCGTTTTAATTATGTAATTTTTTGTATTGAATCGATAACGAATCTTTTGTGAATCGAAAAATGTTAAAATTATAACAATATCAAATATTTTGTATAAAAATCATTGAATTTTAAAAATGCATGTTTGTTTTTTAGTTTTTTTGCAAAAAGTTCTTTATGAATTTTAAAAATATATACTTTTTTTTAAATTGAATCGATAAATAAATCTTTTGTGAATCGAATGATATTAAATGTTTAGTAAATATTGACTTATTTTGTGCCACAAATTATGATTAAAAATGAAAAATTAAAAAAATGCGTGTCCAGGCATGGGAAGAACTGTACCCCTAAAATGGGGGAAGGAATTATGTTAGGGAATTTTTTTTAGCATGGGCACTGCAAAATAAAAAGCCGCATCGAATGGTGAAAACCGCATTGTTCTACACCAATTATAGCGACCTGTAGGTGTGCGCAAAAAAACAGTTACATATATATATATATATTTCTGAAATAGTATATTAGATATTGCCCATTTCATGAATTGGGCAATTACACAAACGGGGCGTAACATATATATATATATATATATATACATATATATACAGGGTGTCCATAAATGTTTACCCTGAAAACAGTATGCTCTCATGTTTTAATGACGAATCTTACATCCGTTTTCGTTTTACAGGTGATTTCGTACACGCATAGAGTTTTCTGTGCTGGTGTGTTTCGTCTACCGCATTCGCCGCTAGAGCGCTGTAGTAGCTGTTCAGTTAAGATGGCGTCTGTGACAGAGAAGGCACAATGTGTTTGTGTGGCTTGCAGAAACAAAATCTCCTGTCAGTGTTCAGCGAAGGTTCAAAACAAAGTATGGAAGAATCCACCTGATGTGAAGTTAATTAAGTCGTGGATGAAAAAATTCTTGGAAACTGGAAACGTGGAAAAGGGAAAGAGCAGTGGTAGACCAGTTTCCGATGGGACGGTGGAAAACATTCAAACTGCTTTCACACGGTCACCAAGGAATCGGTGAGACAAGCTTCATGCCAACTAAAGATACCGGAGTCTACGGTGCACAAGGTGTTACACAAACGATTGAAGTTACACGCCTACAAGGTACAAATTGTTTCAAGAACTGAAGCCTGATGACCGTCCAAAACGTGAACATTCGCTATTGACATTTTGAACAGCATTGACGAGGACAATGACTTCTCGTTACGTGTCTGCTTTACAGACGAGGCTACGTTTCATCTTAGTGGTAGAGTCAACAGACACAATGTGCGTATTTGGGGATCGGAAAACCCACGTGCCGTAAGGGAGCATATTCGGGGCAGATCAATATCTGGTGTGGACTAATGCATGACCAGATAATTGGTCCTTTCTTCTTCGCTGAGAACACTGTTTCCGCAACTGTGTACCTGGATATACTCACCAATTACGCCATCCCCCAGCTGCAGGACAGGCAGCCAACTGTCATCTTCCAACAAGATGGGGCACCCCCTCATTGGGAGCATGTTGTTCGTGAAACTCTCGACGCAACATTTCCAAATCGATGGTTTGGCAGGGACGGGCCAATCCCATGGCCCCCAAGATCACAAGACATTACCCCGCTGGATTTCTTTCTCTGGGGTCATGTTAAAGATTTGGTTTATGCAACAGTTGTTCCAGATATCAGGACATTGCGAGAACGCATTACGGATGCAATTGCAACAGTTAATCCACAAATGTTGGAAAATGTGTGGCGTGAGTGTGAATACCGTTTAAACATTTTACGTGCCACTAGAGGTGCACATGTGGAAGCTTATTAAGTTCATTAACTATGTATCAAAACTTTGTATGTTTATCTACTTATGATTAAAACTGTTTGAATACGAGTGTTTATTTAAAAGTTATAGCATGCTTTAATCAGGGTAATCATTTATGGACACCCTATATGTTCCAATCCATATATATATATATATGTTCCAACCCATGCGCACATTTGTCGTATACAAATTTTAATATGATTATTTTTGGTATGATTTGTTATGAAATGGAATTTAATATGATTATTTAATGATTTGCTGTTTAATTTGATTGTTCATTGAAGGACTATAAAACTGATGA